>JACAXG010000003.1:22673394-22824158 GCA_018881555.1 Amblyornis subalaris
TGGAATCCAGCCAGGGAAGGGAACTCGGTGGCGTTTGTGCAGCTGATAAACCAGGGCAGATAAGGGAAGGTGTCCTGCTGCCGAGCCAGCGACTGGGGCGAAATCTCTCTCCTCCGATGGACTCCCTYCATTAAAGATCAATAATAATCTTATCAGCCCCCTCCATCGCAAAGTCACGCCTCCCCATCCCAAAGTCACCCCCACCCAAGGCACGCAGCGATTCCTTGTGCTCTTTGTGGCCGTGTCTTTAAAAGCGAAGCGAGAGGATTTTACTCCCGTCGGTGACAAARGTCTGGTGACCAGAGTCACTCGGCCTTCACCGAAACACAAACGGGATCAGAGTGAGCCGACAATGGGGGAAAAGCTAGGGAAGGCTCCATCGGGACTGCTGGGATCAGTCGAGGGGCCCAGCCTGTCTTCTCCCCCACGGAGAAGCCTTTTGGGTCAGAATTCCCGTATTATTGGGCAGTAGAGCTTGTCTGTCTGTTCCTTCGAGTGTATTTTTGCAGTCAGGCACTGTCACCGACACTCCTCGAACCTGAACCTGTCACGGTTTTATAGCCATCAAGAGCTTTATTCCATAACCTGTCCGTGTGGGTCCTTCCTGGGCGCTGGCACTGCCAGCAGTGCGGAATGGACTCAGTAAATGGACATTGACCCTTGGGGCCTCCAAGAGTCACTGGGGGGAATTCTGGGGGGATCCTGGGAGGTCCTGGGAGGTGTCTTGTTGSGGGTTGGGRGTCCAAAGAGTGGATGGTGGGTCCTGGAGGGTTTGGGTTGTCCCAGGGGTCTTTGGTAGAGTCTCAGGGGGTCCTGTGGAGGGTCCCAGGGGTCATTGAACGGGGGTCCCCAGGTGTCTTAGGGGGGTCTTGGCAGGGATTGGGTGTCCCAGGAGGYTAAAGTTTAAAGATGAATGTGTCTTTACAAACAGACCGTGTGGATCTTCTTGTAGATAGGGCTAGGAACTTACAGACAGGGAAGTAACAGAAGAAACTATTAGTTCWTGAAAATGTCGCTRATCAACAYGGACTGTTGCTCAGCCAAGGCCATGTTAAATTCCTGAAMCYAGAGAAAAAAACCAAACACTTAATAGAATTATGAATAGTTTTTTTTCTTTCCTTCTTTTCTATGACAAAATGGCGGTGCGTATTAGACRGGGGCATAGAGTAGGCGATTCGGGAAGTCTGTACCTTCCGAGTACCTCAGCCAATGGGGAAARGGAAGAGGGGAATGCAGCCGGGAATTTAGGATAAAAAGGAGGTTGTGTCCTCCCCAAAATTTAAGAGACCTCATGGGAAATGCCCATGGCCTCTCCCTTTATTTGAATAAAGTTACAAGACTCCTCTGAATCCTTTTTGGACATAAACCTCTGGCGTTGTGAATTTTTCTGGACAGTTGCGATCATACTGGACTCACACTGGGAGTGATTGGAAAGCATTAGGATCTTATTCCAGTCACCTCTTTAGGAGGTGACGGGAATCATACTGGGATCATTCTGGGCGTGACTGGGATCACACTGGGACGATATCGGGACCATACTGGGATCACACCGGGACGATAGTGAGACTACACTGGGAGCGCGGCCGCGCCGGATACCCGGGGCGGGGCCATGCAGATGTATGCTAATGAGCCCGCGGCCTCCGCGGCACCATCGAGTCGCGGGCTCCAGCGGCGCAGAGCGGCCGCGGGGAGGAAGTGACGTCACGAGCGGCGCGGCGCGGCGGGAGGTTTGAACCGCGCGGCGGCGGCGGCGGGTCCCGGGCGTGACGTCACGGCCCGGGATGGGGCGGGGGGAGGTGGGGGGACCCGGGAGCGGCGGGGGACGGGCTACGGACACCCGGGTCCGCCCTGACGCCCCCCTTCCCCGGCCGCCGGGTCCCCTCCAGCCCCGCCGGACGCTTCGGCTCCCCTTGACCCCGCGGTGCKCCCGGACTCGCCATGCCGCGCCCCAAGCCCACCCCGCGACGGCGCGGCGCGCCCCCGCCGCCCCCATCGCCCCGGCCGCGGGCACGCAGTGAGTGAGGGGCGCGGGACCCCCCTACAGACACCGCTATGGACCTCCCCCATGGAGCCCTCTTTTAGGATCCCCTCCAGACCACTCCTGTGGACCCCAATATAGAGCTACCCTTACGGACCCTCCCCTCCATAATTCCCCTCCGCCCCCAACCTGTCCCCTAGACCCTTCCATCACTTATAGTCACCTCATGTTCCCTGTCCCCTATAACCAAACCCTGTCCCCTATAGCTCCCCTGTAACACCCATCCCCTGTAGCCCCCTATAGATCCCTCCACCCCCATGTCCCCCCAGACCTTATAGATCCCTTATATCCCCCATAGCTACCCCCTGTTCCCCCTGGCCCCTGTAGCCCCCATAGATCCCCTATAGGCCCCTGTGTCCCCCCAGGGCCCTATAGATGCCCTATATCCCCTCATACCCCTCCACAGACCCCTATCTGGCCTCCCCTCCAGCCCCATAGATCCCCTATGCCCCACCACAGCCTCCACAGACCCCCATCCTTGCCCCCCSCAGGGCGCCGCCCGGGGCAGCGGGCGCTGCAGGAGATCCGCAAGTACCAGAGCAGCACCCGCCTGCTGCTGCGCCCTGGCCCCTTCGCCCGCCTGGTGAGAACCCCCCTGCACCCCAAAACACACCAGGGTACCCCAATTTCCCCCGACACCCCAATTTCCCCCACAGAACTTCCCCAACATCCCCCACGGACTCCCAAACACCCCACAAAATCTACTTTGGGACCCTCAAATCCCTCCAGGACACCCCCAAATCCACCCCAGGACCTCCAACATTCTCTGGGATCTTCCAAACCCCTCTGGATCCCCTCTCCTGGGCCCCCCAAATCCATCCTGGGATCCCCCAGATCAACCCTGTGGGACCCTGCAACCTCCCCTAGAGCCCCTAGATCTACCCTGGGGCTCTTCAACTCCCCACAAGACTCCCCCAAATACCCACTGGGACCCCTCAAACAATCCCCAGAACCCCTTTGAATCCAACCCCAAATTTACCTTGGGACCCCTGAAATCCAACCTGGAACCCCCCAACCTCCCCTTGGGCCCCCCACTATACACTCCCTGGGACCCTGCAACTCCCTTGAGCCCTCCCAAATGCACACTGGGACATCCCCCAAACCCCTACTCAGGACTCCCCCAAACACCCACTGGGACCCTCCAACCTTCTCCCGACTCCCTTTCTCCCCCCAGGACCCCAAATCACACCCTGGGGCCCCTCAGGACCGCCCCCTTCCCCCAGGGCCCCCCTCRGCCCTGTTCCAGCCCTCACCATGTCTTTGCCCCACCATCGCCATGACAGCGTGGGCCTGTACTCCCCCAACATCCTTCTGTGTCCCCCGATGTCCTTGTGTCCTTCCTGACGTCCTTGTGTCCTGACACCCCTGCGGGCTGCATGGACTGGGTGTCTCCTATGCCCCTCCCTCCGCACTGGCACTGTCCCCCAGYCCTATCGGGTGTCCCCAGGGGGGTGTCCCCAGGGTGAGACTGTGTCCCCAGAGTAGTGTCCCCCATGTCCCCATGCCCAAGGGTGTTCCCAAGATGTTCCCAGGGTGGTGCTGCCCCTCTGCCCCCCACCTGAGGTCTCCGCAAGGTGCCCCCATCATGGTGTTCCCACATCCCCACTCCCCAGGGTATCCCCACGTGTCCCTGTCCCTGGGTTGTCCCCAGAGTGTCTCCAAGGTGACAACCAGGGTGTCCCCATATCCCTGGGGTGTCCCCAGGGTGGTGGCCCCAGCCCGGGGTGTCTCCCTGTTCCCCGTATCCCCTCCCTGTGACCCCGATGTCTCCCTGTGACCCCTGTGTCCCCTCCCCTGCCCCAGGTGCGGGAGATCTGCCTGGTGTTCACGCGGGGCGTTGATTACCGCTGGCAGCGCATGGCCCTGCTGGCGCTGCAGGAGGTGGGGCTCGGGAGGGCTGCGGTGGCCCAGGCCTTGTAGAGGGGATCTCAGAGCGGCTGGAGGGGTCCCACGGGGCTGGGGGGGATCCTATGGGTGCTGGGGAGATTTCCGTGGGGGTTTGGGGGGTTTTGTGGGTGCTGGGGGTGTCTCTGGGGGGCTGGGAAAGTCCAGGAAGGTCTCTATGGGTGCTTGGGAGGGCTTGAGAGGTGTTCTGGGGGGGTCTGATGGGAGCTGAGGGTGAGAGTCCAGGAGGGTTTCCATGGGCTGGGGGAGGTCTATGGTTTGTGGGGTGGGGTTCCATGGATGTTGAGAGGGTCTCTGGGGGACCTGTGGGTGCTGGGGGGGTCGCTTATCCCTGGGGTCTCTCAGGAAATTGGGAGGGGTGACTCGGTGTTGAGCCCCCCTCACATTTAGGGGCACGGGGTGTTTCGGTTCCCCCAGTCCCCCGTGGGTRGATTTGGAGGGACCCTGCCCCCTGGGGGTGTGTTTTGGGGGGGTCGCTGACTCCGAGGGGAGCTGTGGGGGTCGGGGCGTGGTGGRGGGTTTCGGGGACCCCTCCTCAGGTTTTGTGGCGCAGGCGGCAGAGGCCTTCGTGGTGCGGCTGCTGGAGGACGCGTACCTGTGCTCGCTGCACGCCCGCCGTGTCACCCTGTTCCCCAAGGACGTGCAGCTGGCCCGGCGCCTGCGGGGGCCTGAGGGTGGGGGCATCTGAAGGGGAAGGGGCACCCCTGGGGCCCCTGCACAYGGACGCACCACCCAGGACCCCTGTACCGTGACCCCCCACCGTAGGGCCCTCTCCTGACAATCTCACATCCCTAATCTTATYGGGGGCTCCTATGGGACCACCATGCTGAGACCCCCCACGGGGTCCCCCACACTGGGACCCCCGCAAGGATCTTCCGGGGACCTCGCACCCCAGAGCCTCCCCCAGGGGACTCCCTATGGGACCCTCACCCTGGGGCCCTGTCCTGACATACCTAATCTTATTTGGGATCCCCCTTCCCAAGACCCTCCACGGGGACCTGCCCCACAGACACCCTGCCCATTGGACCCCCACCTCGGGATCCCCAAAACCCACGCCATCCCAGGGTGGGGGTCCCCTTCCTCACTCCAGCACCCCTCAGATTATTGAGGACCCCTGCCCATGACTCACCTGCAACTCCCTCACCAGAATGCCACCCCCAGGGGAACCTCCCGAGGACCTCCACCCTATTGGGGACCCCCCCCCAGTTCTGCTGCACCCCAGTAAATTAATAAAGGTCTGTGACTCCTAAGTGCTGTTGCTGGGGTGGATGGAGGGGATTTGGGGGTGGGGCACCCCAGGGAGGAACTCTAGAGGGGAGGAGAACCCATGGCGGGGGCTCTGGGAGTATTTCAGGTGGGCGCACCCAGTGTGGGGGCCAGGAAGGTCTTGGGCCTTAAAGGGGTCCCGTTTATAGTGGTGGGGGGGTGGCCTAGGGGGTGGCGCTTGGGGGCTTTGCTTTATGAGCGGTGTCAGGGTTTTAGTGGSCTGGGCTTAGGGGTCGTTTGCTAGTGGGTAGGGCTGCTTTGGGGTGTGGGGCTTAGAACCCCCCACTTAATAGTGGAGCAGCCTGTGAGCCCTTGGAGACCCCTCCTGAACTTAAGAATGCTCCCCAAACCCCCAAAACCTGCCCTGGGACCTCAGATCCCCTCAAGCCTGCCCAGGGACCTCAAGTCCCCTCACACCTGCCCATCCCTGCCCTCCTTGGGGTAGCTCCTGAGCCCCCCAAACCTTCTCAGGGACCCAAATTCCCCCCCTTAAAATCCCACCCCAGAACTTCCCCCCTTGGTTTGGGATATCCCCAGTTTTGGGGTCCCCTCAGCCTCCTTTTCCCCCCAAGACRTGCTGGTTCTGAGCTTGGTGGGGAATGATACTTTTGTTACTGAACGTTCAAAGAAAGTTAACAACTGAAATTGTGGACAGGMTAGAAAATTGCTTTGACTGAAGCCCACCTTCTAATGACCCTGTAATCAGCAGTACATCTGATGATGAGGAAGTCACATTAYGACACCTAATTAAAGATGAAGCCTTCGATGATGGTCAGGGTCTGCAAACTGTTACTAAAACAGTGCTGTATACGGCAGYCTAGATAGCAAAGTTCAAGAAAAGTATAGCAGACTTTCATGGGAATTGGAGACTGAATATGTTTGGAGTGTCTCTGACAGGGGTGATCAAATCATGTTGTCTGAGGCAAAGGCCCAAGGATTCTAGGGCCCAGAAGTGTTTTTAATGGTGGGTGACCAGAGAAAACACTGGTCTTTAAATCAGAGGGCTGTCTATTGGGCAGGAGGTTGGATCAATTAGAGAGAGGTGRTCTGCTTAGGATCGAGACCCTGACCATAGATCATGGGACAGAGAATGTACAGAAAGCAGCATGTTTGCAACTGATGAATGACAGATGTTCCAGGACATCACTCACCCATGCTGCTGATTGTCCAAGTATGGGGCTCCCATGATTAGAGGTTTGCTGGATGTGGTAAAACTCTGTGGCAGAATTGCAGGATCGCTCGAGCTCTGCGGCAGAATTGCAGGATTGGTTGAGGCGATCGTTAACCCTGCAGRGAGGAAGACAAGGGAAAAGACCCTTAACCTRGGGAGAGAGAGCTTAGAGCTAATCAGCTATGGCAGAAGGATGAGTTCCACTGAACGATTAGGAAACAGAACAGCAATCAGGAGATTGGAATCGTAGCAGGGTCCCAGTGCCAGATGGAATGCGGTACGAGCGAAAGGCTTGCATAAAGGAATTTCTTGGAAGTGGCAAGTTATGCACTGCTGTTCTGGATAAAGCAGTACGGTGCCCAGGGAAAAGGAAAGCTGCACTCCCTTGCCACAGGCAGRATAAAGATGTTGATGTGCTAGTCRGAGCGCCCAAGAGACCTTAATCATTACTGTGGCCCCACAGGCTAACATTAATTGGAATCGGAAACGACTTTCGCCATCGTCAGTAAGTGAGCCGGGGGAAGTCTCCTGGTGTGGGGAAAAACAAGGTGTGAGCACGTTGGGTTGGAGGTTCCTCCTGCCCAAGTCCATCTCTAGAAGTCACAAGGCATTTGGGGTCCATAACAACCTGCAGATCACCACAATTCAGTCCAAAAAAACTCTCCCAGGAGTTCCCCCTCTCTGGTSTCTCCACTTTKGGGGTCTGGGCTTCCCCCCTGTCCAGGCTATTGAGGGTCATGGGAATCCCCACTTCAGGGTTCTGGGGGTCRCCTCTCTCTGGGGTCCCACTAAGGGAAGCTGGGGCTCCTGGGGGTCCCTGCTCTGTGGGTCCTATGATTCTATGTGCACTGAACGATTATCTCGAGCTGGTTTGCACTGGCACATCAGAGCTTATTTATAATTGCTCCCAMTTTACTTCTGCAATCAACCTCAGGGCCTTGACAGACTGATCTWACACAAAGGCTTTGAGGAAAACCCCCTTTCACCTGACAGTGTTCAAGGCCAGGTTGGATGAGCAACCCGATTAATTGAGTGGCATCCCTTCTATGGGAGGGGTGTGGGAACCATGTGATCTTGAAGGACCCTTCCAACCCAAGCCTTTCTATGATTCTTTTGTGGGTCAGTCAGAACAGATGAGATCCACCAACTACTGAAAAAGTTGGCCTGCCTTCTACAATCAGATTCCCCAAAATACCTTTGAGACTTTCACTAAGACGGAGACCCCAGGAAAGAAACCAACCACCTCTTAAAAATACCCATGTTTATTACATCAAAACTCAAAGTCCTAACAATTCACACATTTTCTTTTCCTTCTAGGCTGTCCCAAATGTGACAACAGCAAGACAAAAGTGTTTGTACATATCCAAACAAAACTATGGAATAAAAGTCCAATAAAGGTATAATCATACAAAACTCATATGATCTTTAATTAAAGGCAACATAAGTGGCATACACAGATCAATAAGTACAAAAAGACAGATGCATAAAACAAAAGCTAGCATTTTACATTTCTAGTGCCTGTTATTGAAATGTAGAACATTTCACTACCAATAACATGGAGGGAATAAAACACAGCAGCATTAATTCAGATTTCAGCTCCTATTTACAGAATTTAGATGGTAACATTKTAGAATATTCTTTCTTTCATAAAGAAAGCATCTTTTTTATTTTTTCATTAAAAAATACCTTATAAAAGCTGGCTGTTATCTACCGTTACTGGGGAGCTCTGCTGATGTCAGTGAGAATCAGTATTCACAGCTTGATTAACCAATTGCTGTTCTACAGTTCAGGCTATACCTGCAGTGATTATTTCAGTCAGTTCTGAGAGACAGTAACTCCTCTCTTACCTGATCACTTTTCCGATAGGCCCTTCATGGGTTTTCCAAACTTCACTGCTAATGCTGACCGCAGCATTAACACAGCAGGATAGAAATACGACAACCAAAGGGGATTAAATAGAAAATACTTAACCATTTTATTCTTCAGATTTTTTTAACTTCRACTTTGCCTTGTTTCCACGTGAGGAAGCTTTGGCTGTTTCACCTTGCTTTGCAGTTTCAGCAGGTTTCTTTTTTAGCCTTTGCTTTTTGGAACGCACCAGGTCTTCACGTCCCAGTTCAAGCATTTTTGCTTCCCACGACTTCATTTCATTCTCATACCGAACCTTATCATCTTCAGCAAGCTGCAGGTATGGCTGGAAGAAAATCAGGTATCTAGAGTTACAGAAGGGGCCTTTTCTGGAAAACTACTGTGACACAAAGGTGACTTAGAACAACACCTGTGCAGTGAACAGCCCAGGCATTTGCTTTTGCCTCCAGCTAATTGAAGAAAAAAACAAAATCAAACTTGSAGAAAAACACAAATCTTTAGCACTAAATTGCAGTTATGTCAAAAGCTGGCCATTCCTGAAGTTTATTCAGTATTGCTACTAACAGTTAAGGCTTTTTTATTTGAGCACTAGTTTGAGAGAGCTGGATTACATGAGGAATAGGAACAGATATTAATGAAGAATTATTTCAAATTATTTTTCTACAGTAAGAACACGAACCTAGGGTGTGTCCTAAGTACACATTCAAAACCACCTGGAAGAAGGCCATTCAGGAGGAAGGACAGTAAGGTACAGAATACCTGAAAATGTCAAGGTTTAGTTTAGATTTCAGTACAGCACCCCTCCACTTTTCATTTGCCCATCTGCAGGTTCGTAGTTTAATACACTGAGAAAGCTGTCAGAAAACTATTCCCCAGCCAACCAAAGTTAATAAATTACCCTGTGCACATCACTTGCAGATTTCTGTTGCCTTCTCTTGTCAGAAGTCTTTCCATGAGCAGCAAATTCTTATGCTGGTGTTTAAAGATATTTTGTATTATTAGAAAAAATTCCAATTGTTGTATATTATTCCACCTTCCTCTCTCGATGTTGCTTAGCATCCACTTTCAGGCATACTGAACTTCCATCCTATCCCACTGACTCACATTCCAACAACACCGTGAATGAAATGGACACTACTGGAATAAAGGTAATGGCAATCTTTTTGAAGATGCACAAAGATCTCTAAGTATTTTCCTCAGTATTATATTTTGGGAAATGGAGTTCAAGATTTTGTATGAATATATCAATTTTGACTCAAGTTTGTCATTCTGATTAGATTAGAGCCTCATCCAAATCCACTGACATACCTGCTTTTGGGAAGTGGACAGTTTTTGCCACGTATCATATAGTTTCTTCAGCTTTGCCTATGGGATACAGAACATGCAAYACACGAGGGTTATTTTAGGAGCAGATTGACCTCAGAGGGGTACAGATGAATGCTGCATGAGCGAAAGCCAAGCATAAACCAGTGCAAAAAGGCACGAAGTCACAAAGGCTTACTCCCCCTTATTTACCCTTTTGATGTAAGTAAATAATAAACTYTGTAGTTCAAAACAAGCTTCTGGGCATCATCTGAGCCAGATTTACAGCCCAGGCCTCAGCTGACTGGAGAAGCCTGCCTTGTAAATGGAAAACTGAGAAAGAAACTATATCCACCATCCTGATTTACTGAC
Source organism: Amblyornis subalaris (assembly GCA_018881555.1). Classification (NCBI taxonomy): domain Eukaryota; kingdom Metazoa; phylum Chordata; class Aves; order Passeriformes; family Ptilonorhynchidae; genus Amblyornis; species Amblyornis subalaris. Next base: position 22,683,318 of record JACAXG010000003.1, read on the forward strand.
TAAATGTATAGGGTAAGGAACACATCAGGCACACAGGGCAGGTCTCCAACATTTAAGAGTGCTGTAATTCCCCAGTGTGACTTACATCACCCCACAGCACAGTTTAGTGCAGAACTTGTGAGTTTGCTGAGGAACTCTTCCAAGTTCCTTAACACCAATTGAGCTATACGAGATACAATAAACCACTGCTRCAGGAACTAGAGCACATCACCCCAACTCTCTGAAAAACTATTATATTTCTACATCAAAACAAAGAGAAGAATAATTCTCTCCTTACAAAAGGAACAGATGAAGTCTGTAACACTGAAGTGCAAAAATTAGCAGAAACATTTYAAGTCTGTATTACCCACATAGCAGTTTATACAGGCCATACCAGCACTATAGTCAGATCACCACAGCTTAACAAAAATAACCTAAGCAATGCAGCATCCAGATACTGAGCTACTGAACAATATCTTTGAAAATGACAGAATCTAAACTAGATTTTTCTGAATACGATGGATATATTTTGAAAAAAACAATCTTTCCTGGCTTACCATAGGTGAAACTCCCTCACTTTCTTGAAAATTTTCTGACACAAAAATGTTAAAGCCGCTACGAGCTCTTTTAGGTTTTCCAAGCAGATTCAATTCCTTTAAAAACAAYAAGAAAAGTTATTCCATCTACCAAGCATGCATTTTTCCCAAAACTAAACTTAGCATTTGTTTCTATATTTTATACAAAAATCAAACACAAGTTCTTTCTTTGGTGTTTTATGCTATAAACTGGACTGTATGTCAAGATGCTTTTCAAGACTAATGCTAAACACGAAAAGCTAATAGCTTGAGTTTTCACAAACATAGAAAAAGCATTTAAAACTGATTCTTACTTCAGCTAAGTCTTCCAGAAACCAAAGAGTGTTACTAAATTCCACTCTGTAAGAAAGCCATGATGACAGGTTTTCTATTATTCTTCAGTAAGGCTTCAGTTTCTGGTGTGAAATACTGCCTGCTTGCAGAGAGGAGGGCACAYACCTATCTGTGGGAGGTGAGAAGGTGGAAGAGAACCGGGTTTCTGCTATCAGAATGCTTTGCCTACAGGGATGATGGCTAGAGAATGAAAGTATAGCAAGTTATATATGCAATTACACTTCCTGTTTTCTCCAGTCCTGACATTACCACTGGAGCCTAGGTGCTGTAAATTAACATTTGCTTAGGTATTAGATATGCCAACTGAACTCCTTGTGGTGCCATACTCTAAAAAAGGACCAGCATAATCACTTAGATTAAAAACTCCCTCTAAATAGGGGTCTTTTAAATCAAATTCGTTTTGCTTTTGCCAATTAGGACAATGTCACACCAGCAGATTAATTCACAGAAATGAGCAAGCAATACGTAACCCCTTTGACTGATTTTGCAACCAGACAAACCATAATATTATACCTTTACAGACGGTTGTGTCTCTCAGGATTTATACATAAACCAGCCAAAAGGGAATAGGGAAGATGGTCCTTATGAAGATGCTAGTAAAGGACACAAACAGATGTCACAGCAGCAGCTACACAGTGGCCGAGTCCAAAGAAAGGAAGGAAAAAAGGCTACTTCAAACAGCTGCTACTTTGTAGGGGCCAATGAAGTAACAGATACAACGTCTTTRTGAAAAGCTATTTCTGGATGTCTTCCCTTCTGAAGAAAGTGTTGCTGCTCCAAATGTCTTTTATTACATATCCTTTCTCTGGTGGCTCTAGAAATAGGGAGAAAAAAGCATAGAGCAGCTACATCTATGCACAAAGATATGTGCTAGTTGTGTGCTCTTCAAGCACAGGAAAGCCACTAAAACAGCTGCTAACACCAGTAATTATTTTAGTCCATGGCATTTTGGAGGGTTTGTGTTTGTTGCGTGTTTTCTTTTATCCTGAGTTGCTTTTGTATTTCTAAAACATGCTTCAACTCTGCTTTGTATACTAGACGAACAGACTTCAGGTTCCTTGAGAGAAAAGAAACCTGAACTTCAAAATACTTACTCTTTTTGCCTTGATTGATCTTCTTTTTGCCAGTTGTTTTCTCCTCTCCTCTTTCAAAGCTGCAGCCTGGGCTGGAGTCAGTTGGGCTTTATAAGCAGCCATCTGTTCTCCATATCTTTTCCAGTCCGTCTTTCTTGCTTCCTCATAAACCTACAGCACAAACCACCACCAGCCTTAAACAAATGGTTTCAGTCAGAAGCACTTGACCCTTACACAAGCTAACACTTCTAACCTATGAGTAAAAAAATTAGACTGAAAAAAATTACCCTAGAACATCAGATTTTCGTCTGTTTGATTCCCTGTTCTACATTTCAGAGACACAAAGGGAAAGGTACACAGAATGAGAAGTCCAGAAGGGGTATGAGAGCACCTCAATTCTATTGAACAAAGACATTTCCTTTACAAAACTGGAATTAGTTCCTAACTGCACTAATTGCTAACCACGGTCAAGGAAGAACAATCATTACTTTGCTATAAATGGCATTTCAATTCAGCAATGATCAGCAAGTCCTACAGTTGCTTTACATGAGCCCTTGAAAGTGCCTCTCCTGGAGAAACTTCACTTGTTATGACTWAAAGTGAATTTGATGACTCTTAAAGAAATTTACTAAAGCAAAAAAAGTTGGTCCTTTCATCAAAATTAACTGAGGTTTCACCTAACCTATACACATGAGAGCAGAAGAACTTTACAAAACTTACACATGTAATGCAATGTTGCCATTCAAAAACAAAAGAGAATTGGTTTGCAGCCCCACAGCCACAYGGAGTCAGAGCTGTGTCATTTCTATGGCAACAGATTAAAACGATTAAAGCCAAGGTCATGTGTACAAGTAGCAAAGTATCTTCCTGTATTGGGTTTGCATGGCCAGATTTTGGTGGTGAAGGGGTACAGGGATGGTTCCTGTGAGAAGCTGCCAGAAGCTGCCATGCCTGATGGAGCCAAGGCCAGCTGGCTCCAAGAGGCACCTGCTGCTGGCCATCAGTGATGGTGGTGGCATCTCTGGGATAACAGAGTTAAGAAGGAGAAAAAGAAAACTGCACAACTTCAGCGAGAGAGAGGAGAAAGACCATGTCAGAAGAACATTTCTACCAATCCTAATGTAGTGAAGRAGAGGCAGGAGATGCTCCAGGCACCAGAATTGAGGCTCCCCTGCAGCCTGGGGTGCAGCCCATGGTGAGGCAGCTGTGGCCCTGAAGCCCATGGGGAAACAGTGATCCACCTGCAGCCCATGGAGGAGACCACGCTGGAGCAGCGAGATGCCCAAAAGGGGCTATGACCCTGCGGTGGACCCATAGTGGAGCAGCCTGTTCCCGAAGGACAGCAGCCCATGGAAAGGGACACACGTTGGAGCAGTTCCTGAAGAACCGCAGCCCATGGAAAGATTCACACTGCGAGCAGTTCATGGAGGACTGTCCCCTGGGGCAGGGACCCCATGCTGGAGCAGGGGCAGAGTGTGTGAAGTTCTYCCACTGAGCAGGAAGGAGCAGCAGAGACAACACGTGATGGCCTGACCTCAGCCCCCATTCCYTGTCCCCCTGCACTGATGGCAGGAGGAGGCAGAGAAAGTGGGAGTGAAGTTGAGCCTGGGAAGAAGGGGGRGTAGGGGTAAAGGTGTCTTAAGATTTAAGCTTTTATTTCTCATTATCCTACTCTGATTTGATTGGTAATAAACTGAYTTCCCCGAGTGGAGTTTGTTTTGCCCCGACAGTTACTGGTGAGGGACCTCTCCCTGCCTCATTCTGACCCAYGAACCTTTTGGTGCATCTCCTCTCCCCYGCCCAGCTGAGGAGGGCAGCTGAGAGTGGCTTTGGTGGGCACCAGTCATCCTGCCAGGGTCAACCCACCACACTTCCCAAGTTATTCAAAGCTCCCAATTCTCCTGACTGTTTTGATGTCTAAACCTTTGTACACAAGTGCTTTTTCAACTGCCCTTTAAAAACCAACCCATCAACCAACAAAACCCACCAGGCTAAACAAAAAATCCACAAAAGACKCCAAAGCAAATAAAAACCCACCACCTGTAGAGTTCAAAGTACTCAGGGCAAGGATACAAGCTTACCTGCTTCTGTGCTGCTGGTAACTCCTTCCACGCACCTGCTAATTTTTTAATCAGTTCCAGGTTGCTCGCTCCTGTACATTAAAATGAGAAAACCCAGAAATAAAGATCAATATTGTAGCTTTAGTAAGCTTCTTCAATTTTCCCAAGGAAAGCTGTCACAAGTATCATCTTCCTGTTCAAATGCATTTTTGTCCTTTCATAAAACTATCTTACTGTGGCAGTTAAAGGGCACTGTAATATTTGTGGGATGGAGAAGAGTCACTGCTCACCTGGAATGAAACACAGTTATAAACTGAAGCACCATTTCAAGGCAGCTATTGTTACTCCACAACAACTTCATGTATTTTGTCTTTTGAGCTGGGTCCTTTTCTACACAATGCAAGATGGTCTGAATTTGGAGGGGGAAGTGGGGAAAATTTCAGCTAAGTTTTTTAGCAAAAAGAGTCTGCTGAACTCTTCATACAAGTATAACGGGACTTTATCCACTTGATGTAACACATATACTTTGATCTTTATTATCCTTTACTTACAATATTATTCAAAAGAGGTTAAAAAAAAAAAAGTAATTTCTTTCTCTGACAAACAAAATTAGTGACTTTAGTCTACTCTGGTTTACAGCTTTGCCAAGGGCCTTTACAGCTTTTACAGGGCCTTTGCCTCTGGCTCTTGCACTATGGTCATTTGATGAGGCCTCCATCCAGACGTGAATTTGTGAAGCAGAAAAGAATAATTAAAAACAAACCAACCAACCACGAAAAGGCCCCAATCAAACAAACAAACAAACCYCAGCCAAACCCAAGGGTGGTGCAATGAGGATATAAAGTTTTCTTCTCTTGAAAAATGCTTTACAGGCTTTCCCTCTACTTCACAATAAAATAAAAAACAGCTGAGCTTCTCTCCCACCTCAAATGAAAAGCTCAGCCACCTCAATGGTGGAAAATCATTACTAAGTTCTTCTCAGTAACCTGACTTCCAGAATTCTGGAAAAACAAGGCAGATGGAGAGGTTTTAGTGCAAGTAGATCAACTCAAAACCTTTGAAAATATGATGCTTTGACCAATGATAAAAGAAAACAWATAAACTATTGGGTTATTTTTGACCATTACCTCTATGGGTACAAGAAAACCCCAAATTCTACATTTATATATAAGATCCAGTATATTTATTTGCAGATTATTCAAATTTTGGAAATGTTGAAAACACTGGTGAGGTATGTAACTACAATAAACTCACATAGTTTAGTTTCCAACCCATCAGACTGGAACTCTTGAACTGGTGAGCTAAACAGGGTATCAAGTGGTTTTCCCTACTTAAATCTACCTCAGGACTTGCCCAATATGACCATAGTTCTTTAAATGTTTTAACCTTCTACASTATTTCAAAACCAGGACATCTTTCCATTCTGCTGCTCTCTGGCAAGAGTGACTGCATTGCCTTTAAGTGAAGCTTTTGATAGTAAATCAAACACATTCACAGAAAACCATTTTCCTCCAAATACATCTACTTTTTCTCCCGTATACAGTGAGGCAATCCAGCATCTCTAATTTTCCATTACTAAGCCTCAAAATAAAATCATACACAGCTCATCATATCAGCAAAAGCGTACTTCAAATACATACAAGTCCAAAAATAACCGAGTATCAGAAATTATTGTTAACATGTACTACCTAGGTGAGATATGTCATCGAGCACTTTTAAAGTTACACACACATGCTCACTTTTTGGATTTATGAAGCACGGAAGAGCGAGCAGGCACGTGCAGGCAGTGAGAACGGCTGTGCTGGATTCACGTGGGGAACGGCAGGGATAAACAGATGGGTTGGGTCTCGGAGATCATGACTTTAGATCCTTCCCGAGGTTCGGTTTTACAAACGGACAGGTTGTTCCGTCCTCCTGGACCACCCCGCTCTGAGAGCGTGCAGGCCGTAGCCCCTCTCTGGAGGGCGGCGATGCCTGAGCCCCGGCGTCCAACAGCGCCAACCGCGAGCCCGCCTCCCCTCACACCTCGTACCTGGGTTTTTTTCCCTAAAAGCCGGACGGTTGTCTACCACAAAGCGGAGATAGGCGCTGAGGGGCCGCTTCGGGCGCTGATCCGTGCTGATCCCCCGAGACAGGCACTGCTCCGCCGCGTCACCGGCCCTGCAAACGACGGCACCGCCCGTCACCGCCAACCCGCCGAGAAGGGCCCCCCGTTCCCCGCTCCCGCAGCCCCGCTCCCGTTCCGCACCGGAGGAGCCGCCGCCCGCCCGTGCCCGTGACCAGGCACAGGCCCAGCCCCACGGCCCGGCGCAGCAAGGCCGCCGCCGCCATCCCGACCCGCCGCGCCTGCGCGCCAAGGGCGCGCGGCACCTTGGGACAGCGGCGCCAGGGGAGGAGCCGGCGCGCGCGCGACAAGGTGACCCCCGCGGTCCCGCCCCCTCGCGGCCCCACAGCGTTTTGAGGCGCGGGCGGGCGGGCGGGCGCGTTCCTATGCCTGGAATACAGAGATCAGAAACCAACCGGGCCCTACTTAACTAATTTAGTTGATGAGGTGTGGCCAAAAGCTCACCGTACGCTTTCACTGGTTTCTTGGCAATAGCAAGCTTTTGCTCTGAAAAAGCAGACGCCACAGCTCCGACCAGCTTTTGGGAAAAAGGAAGATTTACTTTTTTTTTTYCCCAGCGTAGTAAACAGCACARACTGAAGTGCTTTTCAGCCCTCCCCCTGAAAACAGCATTTGTATAAAAAGCACTAACGAAGGAGCTCTGAAGGTACAATAGTGGAGATGTTTCYCCCCACAGATTGGTTTAATCTACCTAATCACCTAAATTGAATGGCTGAAGTTTTAAATTATTTATCATTTCACTCCGGTAATTTCAAAAGGGTGAACTGCTAGGAGGATCATAAGAATCAAAGACRTAGCTTCACACCTCTAAACCAGCATGGTCATAACACAGGTTCCTTTTTTAATATTTACATATGCTTAATATGCCTTATGCATGGGTGATGGTTTTCGATATTCCCTGCTGGTTTCATACTGTAGTGGAAAGTCATTCTTGCACGCATGGCACAAAGCAGAAAGATTACCASTTAAAGTACAAATGTTTTCAAACCATCCCTAACACAAACTGATAGACCAAAAGAAACCAAGTCAAACAGGCATTGCAAAAATTTAAATAACTTCTRGTACAAACAGATTACCACTTATCTCGAAAAAGTAAAAACTCTGGGAACACATTCTGATGGTCAGAGTTTTCTACCACCACTTGAGCAAGAAGCATAAATGATGGCTTTGCCTTCCTAGCTACATTGTGCTACTTCAAGTATAATGAAGTACTCAGTAACAAAAAAAATCCATTTATTCAGCTTGCAAGATGTAGTGAACAGGGGTATTTTAAGATTATTGGAGCCACTCCCAAYCAAGCTGTTGTTTAAAATGTCATCATTACATCACAGATACAACTGTAGCACAGAAATGACATTTTCCCATATGTGACCAACTTAAACCCCCTGGGTCAGTAAATCAGCAAACACAAAGCTCATATTCCACTGGTAGGAATAAAAGCTCCTACTGAGCATGCTTACCACCCATACCCCAAATTCCAGTTTGACAGATATTAGARGAAAAAACAACAACAAAACAAAAAAAACCCCACAACCCAAATCAAATAAATCAGTCTTCTTAAAAATGTATTTTATGATGACAAATTTCCCAACTGCAAGTCAGTTTTCTTTCATGTGCAAGATACAGAGAAAAACATTTAGTCATCCATTTTTATTTTCAAATAACCAAGAAGAATGCATGGTAGGAAATCATGAGTTTTTCTGCTTTTAATCTACCTTTTAAGAAGAGACTGCCCCTCTCCAGCACTCCTCATGCATAGTCTGAAGCAACTGAAGTGCAAGTTAATGGAAAAGTTACCTTCAAATGTGAGGAGTTTACTGTAACATTCTGATATTGCAAATACAGCACCTCCACAGACACTTGTGGTCCTCTCCTCCACMGATGAATATTGGTGTACTATGGCATTAAGCTAGTTGAAATCCTGTATCCAACAATGGGCATAGCATGTTAAATTCRTTAGGCTAAAGCTAGCATAAAAATTAATTGCAATCCAGTTTTAAGTAGTACATGATGCATGGCTTTATTGGACCTTCTGTCCACAAGACACATGCATACTTACTAYTGGTGATTCTCTAAGGTTAGAACAAGTACTTTAAGGATATGTGCGAGTTAAGATACAAAAACAGCCAAGAAAAGTAGAAAATGTATTTTATTTATACGGAAAAGGCTACATTTAGATTTGTAAAAGGTCTGTGATAGTGTTATGTTGCCCACACRTCAAAAATCAGTTGTGAATAGCAACAAAACGGTTACATATCTTTCTACGTAGCAGTGCAATTAGTTCACATTGCAATAAAATTAAGTCAAGTATGCAACGGAATCAAAACCAAGTGTTTCTCCATAATCAGCRTACAAAGAATTACAGTGCAAAGATCAATTTAGGTTTTAAGAAATCTGCAGTCAGTCTTTAGAATATCCTAATGGGTGGGATACTCCAATTATTTTCATTATTAGCAGTTGTATCTTGTCAATACTGTGCACAAGCAAGTAAGTCTAAAATGAAATTACTTACATTGTAAATAAAATAGTCCATACAGTAGAAAAAATACAAATTATATAAGTCTACTAACAAAAAGAAACTTGAACACACTTATGAAACAAACAACATACTTCAATGACACACATACAGTATTCATCACATGAAAACAGCTACTTTTTCCAGCAAAAATAATTTGGTTGCTTTACAACTGCATTATAGATCTTGTAGTCTGAAGATGCAGATGTCCAACTCTTAAAACTTGTAATAAATGTCTTCTGCAAAGCATACAAAGAGGATAAATATTCTTATCACAGTCATAAGGTTATTTTTGGAAGTTTGTTCTTCCTTGCTCCAGAAACACACTTACATGGGTGAAAAAAAATTCAAGGGGTGTCACATTGAAACCATAAACTGTGCTCCATTTCCTTCCAATTTTGAAAAAACCTAGAATTTACAGTACTCTGTGGTATATGAAAAAGTCTTCAAAAGTTTACATTGCATATTTCTGAGTCCATTCTCTTGCATGTCTGTTGTATCTGTACGTGCAGAAAGAAGGCATTACAGTGAASAGCTGTTAGTGATACATTGACAATGGCCACGTGTTTACTTAATACAGGTGTTACTGAGCTTTTCACCTTTGAGCAATCAGCCAAATAACATYAAAATAGTCTAAAAGCCAAGAAGTACATACCCACTATGCATTCAGTTTCTAAGGTTACCTATCAGAGCTATCCAGACTCAAAACCAATCTCATAGGTTTCRCATTAAATTGCGTAGCCTTGTGCATCCTTCATTTGCATTTCACAACTGCTTCCCTTATTTATACCTTAAAAGGAATTCGTTGTCAATTACTCCTAAAGGCATAGCCTACTAACAGTCTGACAGAGTTTACACATTTTAGTTTCATAAAAATCAGTATAATTAACTGGGATTTTATTCTTCATTTTGCACTGTCATCTGCATTTCAGAACTTGAAAGGAAATTTTTCTGAAAAGCACTTTTTACTAGGTTTTAAGTCTTGTGTCTTTTCCTTCTGGTATGAAGCTGATTATCTTATAATTCCATAATCCCAAAGGTAAATGTCCTTAGAGAGTTGATAGCTTCCCCTCTGGTCCTTACATTTGCTACATTCCACTCTTCAGACTGGATTCACTTTCTTCTGAGTCATCCAGAGAAAACTGCTGACAAGTTTTTAAATATTTTTCTTAAGATCAGTATAGCAACTCATGTATTAATTGGTTTTCTTCTTAACAATATGCTACCRTACAAGTCTTTGGATCTTTACTTATAATAAAATACCCATAGATAAATGCTCAGGGGTAACCAGCCATATCTTTCATTTCCTAAATCCAAGACGAAACAAAAAAAATTTAATAGGTGATCAGCATAAGAAGATAAAGCTATAGTCAAGACTACATATTTTCTCACTTTCCCTAGCAATGATAAGTTTTTGAGATTTGGAGATAGAAAACCATCCCTCATTCACTTCCTTCACAAACAGGAGGCACAACAGCTGAAATCACTAGTAAGTAGGTGGGTGGACAAAAGTTGAGATACAAATGGGGAGAAGCTGATGCACAACATCCTCAACTTTAACACTATCTGCTTTGCAGAACAAGCTACAGAGTTCAAGTGCTTCAGAAGTTACATGATCTGACAGTACCAGTCATTGAACTGTCAGAAAAAGGCCATTTTAATAATTCTTAGTCTAGGCAGAGAAATACTAGACCACAGACTTCCATGTAACTTCTACATCACTCCCTTCTTATCCACTGCTCAAGGTAAAAGCAAAACTCAAATCTTCCTGAACCTGTGACATGTGACAAGCTACAGGCCACTGCATACACTGCAAGAAGTCTCCAATGGCTCAATACTAAAAAATAGGTACCAAACAACTCAGTTTAACAGAAAGTCAAAAATTCTTCTGTACAGGTTTTACAACCAGAGGATCCTCAGCAGCGACAAATAAAACTCATATTTGGGAAAAYGACTTTTCATGCAATGAATGTAAGACATTACACAAAGGCGTGAAGGTTTTACGTAACTAAGTACAAAAAAATTAGTTACCAACGGTTGTGTATGCCTACAGTTTTCTACTTGCCATGGCTATATTTCTACTTGCCATGCTATTAGATTTAAAAATCTAATCCTGTAGAAATCGAGGAAAAGAGTATTGTTCAAGTTAATATAGAAGGTGCACAGCAGACAGCCATCTGCAAGTACCACACACAATTATGTACAATGTTATACTCACTTTTCCTTGTCTGACTTGTAGATCTGTGCAATATCTGGTACTAAAGGATCATCTGGATTAGGATCACAAAGTAAGGAGCATATGGACAATAAAACTAAATGAAAGAGACACTAGATTAAACAAGTTAGTTTGCTTTATTTCTATAATCCTTTAATATATTCCAGTTCACTGAATGAGGGTGGTAGGAGGGAATTGGAAAAAGAATGCATATTAATGTTAAGCTGTCATATAGCAGTTCTGTTCAGAAATGTTTATACAGCATTACTGTTTTAGGGCCTAAGTAAACAATATCTGATACGAGCCTAGAGAATTTGCAACCCATGGCCCTGTACCTTTTGTAATGATCYCTTTCCTGCATTTTAACCTAGGAACATTAACCAAACTACAGACTACACAGTTACATATATATATTTGCTCAAACTAAGCCTTCCATCTGCAATTATTTAAGGTAACTAATATCGTTAATATTACATTGCTGTGCAGTACTCTATTTGTGCCTATCCTTTTCCACTTCTGTGTTGACAGTTATTCTCTCAATAATGTGAGCATTTTACTTAAATATGATTTCCATTTTGGGAGAAGTTTGATCAGTATTAATTGCAGGTATTCACTTACAATTTCATATTCATCTCCTGGTATTGAACCAAGGATGTTTGATTTTTTTCCTAACATTTTCAGGTCATACTTTTCAGGAAATTTCTATTTTTATACTCAGGACTAATATGCACACAAGAGTACAGAGTTAAATCATTCTGAATATGTTGTGAAAGGAAACTTGATGCTACCATAAGAATCTGCTGTAAAATATCCTTTTTTTTACCCCTGCTTTATCTTGTTACCCAAGAGTCCACACCTATTTTCAGGAGCAGCAAGTTCAGCCACTTCAATACTGACATATTTTGTTTAAAGTGCCAGTAATATTAGAAAATCAGGTTAGAATACATGGTCACACCGATCAGAGGTGCTATCAGTATGCTGTAAACCTTTGATTCAGTAAAACAAAGACTAGAAAGGAGAAATTTCCATGAGTCACTGAGCTGATTTCCAATTTATRAAATATATAACGTGCAAGCAGGTTAAAAGCACATGAAATCAGAACATGAGASCAGCATACTGCTCCACTTTATAACCAAAGAAGTGCTCAACAAGTGGAGAGAGAGAAAAATTGAGCTTTCTGTAGATGCCAAGTGTTAAACCTAAGTGCCAATTTTCATTTGCYTAATAACTAGAAACAAGACAATTTTTGCATAGCTATCAAACAACTAATTTCTGTGAAAAAATTATACCAACTACACCCAAGAGTAATTCATGTCTTCAGCAATGACTTCAGGAAACTGTATTAGACTTAGATTTTATACAGCTTGTGAGATTACTGCACGGGGCTGTGAGCCTAAGCAGTTGCTTTTCCAAGGAGGTACAGCAACTGGACTTGCACAGAGCAATTTCCATTGGACAAAGACCAACGATTTTTGCTTTGCTTGTACACCCAATGCAATGACACTGTTCTAAAAAAAGGCAAATGGTTTAGAGASCTCCCAAGCACGTAAGACGTGATACTGCTTAACCTTTTGAGTCACATGAGAAATTTCTGTAATATGACTAAGTGTGCCTTAGCATTTTGAAGAYGGGTGAGGAAAAACAGCAGCACCTACATTTCAAGCAGCTTTGGAAGTGACACAATATGCCTGCAACAAAAACACTGTTTAACTCTTAACTCAATGTTCCAAAAATCTACAGTGTTCAACTTTTGAGGAAGTTTAACTACAGGATGAGAATATTTTAATAAATCTTTTACTGATGACTGTGAAAGGAGCTACATTGCAAAATATTCATTTTACAAAGGAATGCAAAGCAGAACAAATGATCTCATTTTAAAATAAAGTGTCACTAGGACCTTAGCCCACACAAGGATGCTCAGGCAACCCAGAGTCATCAAAAGGCAATCACTTAAGCTCACACAACATCAGTATCAGGGTTTCACATTTACATCCAAATTCATTTGATTTTGAAGCCCTGCTCATCAGTTTCTCCTCAGTTCAGCATGCACAGTCAGCTATAATACAGAAATCACACTTCAGGCTAATTGGACATTTATTATCTTACCCAACTCGTTTTAGAACATTTTTTTGCCGTGCATGTATTTTTCTGTAATGYGACACTCCCAATAAACTGCACATGATCTTGGATCATAACAAGAATTCCAATGGAATTTGCCCCTTCTGAAATATGCAGGATAAATGAGTTCCCACTGCCACCTCTAATATAGTGCAGTAATACACAAAAGAAGTGCCATGGCAGTGTCTGTAATTCATAAATGCATTATCAAATCAGTGAGTTTACCTTTAGAGACAGTCAGAGCTGGTGACCATTGCGATCTCAGGATATCAAGACAAATACTCCCATTACTGTTTATGTTTGGATGATATATTTTTGTTGTAAAAGCAATCTGTAATAAAAAATAAACAAAAAACAAGTAACATCAAATTAGGGTTATTACATTTGGAATCCTAAACATCATCCCTTCCTTTCCAGTTGTACTAGATCTGCCAACACAATTTTTTTTTACAGTCTTATCTGTATCCACAATGAACACGCATACTATTGCTCACCTTTCTGGTTTTAACTTCCAAAATTAAGCCTCAAAGAACTAAGATACAGAAACAAAAAACTGTTTTAAGTTCAAAGAAAGGACTTACCTTTGGTGGTTTGAAAGGATAGTCTGTTGGAAAGTGTACTGTGAGAAAAAATACTCCCCCTTGATATGCACTATCAGGCTGGGGAAAAAAACAAAACAAATAAAACACATTAATATATTTGAGCTGTTTTGGAGCTTCCTTTCCAAATGTAGATAACCTTCTAAAGAAAATCCATTTTTTCCCCAGTACACAGCCCACTATGAGCCTTATACTGGGAAAGTASAGAGGGAACTGAACCCTCCCACTAGCCTGCAGAGCTACAGTAGAGCCAAATGTGGCTACTACTGCAGCAGCACAACAGGGCTACTGAGCACTGCCCTTCTGTGGAGAGAAAGGGAGGGAGATCAATAGCTTCACTACACTGAAGGGAATACAAAAACCAGAGCAGGTCCTCCAAATCCTGTCTCTGTGCAAGAGCACAGCTGCTCTGATCCTCCTCCATCCTTAAGCTACGAACAAACTTACCTTAAGAAATGGTTTGTCTTTGCAGATGCAAAGAGTAGGATTTTCCAATATAATTCAGATCATCATGATGACATCAGGGAGTTTTAAAACACACATCTTTGTGACCTGTACAAATCTGTGAACATGCATTTTGTTAGAAAACATGTGCACAGGTTTACGTCCAGGTTGCACACAGTTAATATATAGAAATAATTTTGTTGTAGCCATCTGTTGAAGAACTTTCATTTTTATTAACTAAATAAGTGAGCTGAAAAGTCTTGATGCTAAAAGATAGACAGTAGTTCTGCCACTTCTGGTTAAGAAGRAAACTGCTCTCATTACATGGTAGGTTTAAAACAGCAATGTGGGAACTCGATCTCAGCAAAGCTGAAGAAGACCAAGTTTTTGGKTTTTTTTATGGAAGGAAAGGCAGACTGTTTTTAAGGAAAATCTTTGCCTTGGAAATTAACAGTTTTAGAGATGACAATATAAAAGGTAAAGTCATAAATGCTCCATGTTGTCTTACACACTCAGAGTGCAGAGAAGGCTGCAGAGGTAAGGCAGGTTATATACAGTCATGCTAGGTCAGCATTAGGTAACCTCAGAAGACATTGCCAAGGTACTTCCAATTAGGTTTGAAAGGACCTCTTGCTTGCATACTAACTGGATTTTTCAAAGTGAAAGTAAGCTGAAGATGAGAAAAGTTCAGTGTCAGAGAGAAAGCAAAGTGAAGTCACTCTGTTTTATGAGSAAGGTATATAAAACAAATTGATGATACCCATAGACAGAAGAGGTTAGCCTACTTCCACACATAGGAAATGAATTCTGAAGGTAAGCTTTAGTCCTATGCTATCCTCAGGCCATCAGAAAACATACAGAATGTGCACCCCTAATTCCTTTTGCTATCAAGATAAAGGATTAATATCTGAAGTGTTTTGTTCCTGTATCTCCGCAGATATGGCTGAGAAAGGCTGGCAAGAGAYGTTCATTCTTATCCTTAACTAGAGTCATCTCAGGAACTTAAAGCAAAGAGAATAGTATTTCCACCACAGAATATGAAAGCTGAACTGCAAGCTGGAGAAGATAATGGAATTTAAGCCAAAATTTATGTGCTAGTATTTCCTTTACTCATGTCATCAAAGTCATTCAAGACAAAGACATTATTGGTGGCAACCAGCACACAAGCTTTTGTTAACTCTTCATTCGCTGCTTTGCCTTGCCCTTTGGCAGRGCAAGAGGGCAAGACTCCGAAGGCCGTGGGATGTGAAAGAACACACGTGTTCAAGAAAAAGGGCAAAAACATTAGTTTACTACAGAAAAACAGTTGCTGCTGGGCCATGGACAAGTTGGACAACAGACTCCAGCACACCACTGGCAAATTAGTAACTGATCTTTCACTGCTTCAGAACAGCTGTGCTGAAAACGGAGAGTTAGCCTCAAAGCAGACACGTTTATTTCCACTTTTCTCCACCRTGTAATGCTCCATCTTAATGAATTRAGTATATCTAAAAATTTCACCTCGCACAGTGACTCAGCTCACCATCTGAACTAGAAACTCTTCTTTCCAAATTATTAAATCCAAAAGGAAAACACTAGGAATACAAACTCCTTACCRGCATATTAACAAGCACACCTTCCCCCAGATCATATTGTTCTTTATTCTTTTGCTAAAATTCTTTTCAGTTTTCCTTTAAAACTTTCTGGTTTGAAGCTTTTTTGTAATTTCTTATGTCATTTCCTTGACAAGAGTCATAATTCCCTCAACCCAAAGAAAGCATCTTTCTCACACAAAACCCAACAAAAGTACCCACTGCTGGCTTGCAGTTTGCAAAAGCAATACCTGCAAATTTGATAGTAACATCAGAGCTATCAAATAAAATAAGCTCTAGCTAAAAGCCCAAAACTGACCCTGTGCAACTCCACTCTTGTTTTCAGTTACCCACTTCAATATTAGATTTCACACACTCTTCCTCCTTTCAGATGGATGAATCTTTCAGAATTGATCTGATAATCTTTGAAAAGCAAGCTCTTTGCTTTATAGGCCCCATTACCAACTCAAACACCACAGTTAACTGATCAAGYACGTCTAACTTCATGAAGAGGATGGATTTTTGAAGAGTTAAAGAAAGCAAGTGGTACCAGACTACTAAGAACAATAATATCAACATAAATTTTCAGTCTACACACAGCACAGCTGAATGTGGCTGCTGTGTTTACAGAAACCCAAATGAATCTTTCTGTCACAAAAAGGGAAGCAAGGTCTTACATTTTAAGGGGCAGGAATCATATACTTACAGGTCCCATAATAGTTGCTTGCCAATGAAACACTGCAAGTCAAAAAGATACAATTAGAGATTTTCTGAGCTTTTTCATAACTGAAATGCACTGAGTGTACTAAGAAGAGCTTACAGTCATCTCCAACAGGTCCAGCAGAACAGTGGGCCGGTGGGTCTCGCTGCAGATCACTTAGTTCCTGCAAGAAACACAGAAGTATTTGAAAGACATGAAAATACACACCACTTGGCAGCATTCCTTCACAAGTGGGAACACAAACCGATTTTATTAAGCCTGTGGGGTTTTTCTGTGGTATTTTGATAAAACAATCAACACTTGAAATGCCCATTGAGACTGAAAAAGTTTTTTTGCCAAATGGTCTGCAGCTAACACTGCACTAGAAATTAATATCTAAAATTTAAGAGTTGCAACCAAGTTCATAGTAAGAGAAATATCCTTGAAGGAGACAAAAAAAAAAAAAAGAAGAGGAAGGGTTTCTTGATTAGTCTGTAAGCTCACTTTTAATTTAGACTTAGGTGCTAATCTGATCATTCCCTTAGCTTTTGATTTTACAAAAGTTTCTGTATTGTCCTAGTCTATGTACATTAGCTGAGCTAAACTGGCTCATAAAATGCTTGCAGCCTGCCTGGAGATGATACATAATGTAACGCATCCTAACTAAACTAGACACTAAAGGAAAAAAATTAGCTCTACACCTTATTTATCATAGCTTGAGTCAATTCCCTGCATGCTTTTTTTTAAATGACTACTAAAAAACTCGCAAGAAAGTTGAAACTTAAGCACTTAGAGAAGCTTTTGTGGTCAACTGATTCATCTCTCTTGCAGGAGTCCACACAGTCCCAAATGATTTAAAATTATTATTTGATTACACAAAACGAGCTCAGCTTTTCATCTGATTTATCATTGCTACTTCAAGACTGGCAGTAATGTTAGTTCATTTTCCTTGTTTAATTCAACATACTACTTTTGATGGCTGAACTTTTACTGTACTAAGGACAAACAACTTTTTCCAATTCTAGGCTGATAGGAACTGTGCTGTGGTAACTTTAACGACGACACACAAATACTTCCATTGAAATGAGTTAAAAGATGTGTGCTAAATCACTTTAAGTAATTCATTACTCAAAACACACACATTTAAGTCAACAATAGACATAAGCAGGTCTGTGAGTTTACCTTAAGGAGTAACAGTGGAAACATTTCTCCTCCAAAAACACTAGTCAAGGCAACTACTTCCAAAATCAAGGTTCAAACTGGAACAAAGTTTAACTCAAGTGTAGAATTGGTGTACTTAAGAGTGATCAGACCTTACAGACAATTTGAGGCGTTAAAAAACTGCACTTCTCAACTGCTGTGATATATTTTTCCACTTGTGACATCCAGTAAATATTTCAACTGAGTTTACCATGGACCTGACACCCAAATTCAGCCACACTTACAGGTCCACTCTTGGTCCTGAAATCAAAGAAAAGCACTGCACCATATCTTACTCTGACCACTCTGAAGTCACTTCTCACAATCCTTGTGATTTGAAATGAGACACTTCTTTTATATACTGAAATAGCCCAGGTTGCCAGCTTGTCAGCACTTTAACTTTATTCTGTTGCTGACACTGTATGCTAGTCCAGAAACAACACCCTGGGCTAGACTTTAACTAATAAAGGCAACTGCAAAACCCTTTAGAAGTGCAGTTCCCATTTTAATCGGAGGATTCAAATTTCATCACGGAGTGATCCAGAGAATCAGCTATCTATGCAAGGCCAAGCCACTGCCAGTACACACAGGGAGTCAACAAATCTCAGGTTTCCAGCAGTCACCACAGACAAACACGACAGCAGCGGAGGAGCTGTTACAGGCACCATCTTCTCCAATTTGCAACTCACGATCTAACCTAACAAGAGAACATTAAGTCTTGCACACACACTAAAAAAATCCCAAAACCAAACAGCTACACTACACTGCTCCAAAACAGGGAACTCAGAGTAACAATCATGCATTTTATAACAACCATTGTTGACGGCTAAATTCAAGGCAGTAATGGCAAAAAAATATGTAGCTTAAGCTTTTCAGAAAGTCTCTAAAATATATGCAAACATTCCRTATGCATATGGGAACTACCAGGCAAGAGCTCCAACACATGCCACACCATCCCAGTACAGCCAGGATAAACGTGTACAGAGAAAAATACCTAAGCTGAGGACAGTGGTAGAAATAAATCTCCTAATCCTCTCATACAAAACATTACAGGGTAGAATAGAATACTGTTGGCTAGAATACAACCGGATATGGGCAAAGCCTCCAAATTATCACCTTCCCTTGCACCTCACACACTCCTGAACACCCCTGTAGGCAGCAAGAAGCAAAAATTTAAGATTCAAGTTTAACAGCTGTAAAACACAAGCTGTGGTAAGCTATAAATGCTGGGCACATTTCTGACTGTGCAGACTAGTACCCATGGTCAAAGAATAAYACAGGATGTATCTCATGAAAGTATAAAGTTGAAGACTGCAAGGCCAATTTAACACTTMACATGCTTGATTGGCATCCAGGTTTCTCTCCCAAAACGCTACTGGAACAACATTGTGAAGGATATTTTGGTGACAAGGAGATAAATGTTCTCAGCATAGTACTCAGGGACACTCAGTGACTATGAGCATAAGTAGTAATAAAAATAAAAAGTGTCCTAAAAATGTCTTTTTTCAGTCTAAAAAAAAAAACCAGAAAAAAGACTGCAGATTATCAGAAGACCAAAATAAACCTCAGATAGCCTCACTAAAAGCTGTTTTCCTTCTCTAATCAACACAAAGCCACAACCAGAACCTTTCTTCCATGCTGCTATTTAAAATACAGAGATTGATATTTGTCAGCTATGTTCTTAATTTCTTGCACAAAATGCACTATTGACTACAGACTCATTTCCTATCAACTCCATGCGTACACTGCTGCTTGTGTAGGTGACACTATGCTATGTGTCAAAAAGCCCCACCGTGATCATGCTTAAGACTAGTTCAAGAATTCTCTGTTCTTCACATATTTGGTAAATGTAAAGCACATATTTATCATAAGATTTATCGATATAATGGTTAGTCAGTAATAAATATTCTATTTCCATACATTGTTTTAATAAAAAAAAAAATTGCTAAATATGTAATATCACAGCTGAGGTTTTGAAAGCAAATTCAAACATTTTAAGTTAGAGCCAAAAAAGTTTCCTCCTTATGTCCATTACCAGCTGAGGACTGCAGGTTTAAAGTAAAAATCTAAACCACAAATATCAATAATTTTTGAGTCAATTTACAATAACAAAAGTTATTTTCAACATAGATTTTCAAGTCAGTATGTCCTGTTAGCCTATACATATATGAAACACATACTGAAACACACAGACATATAGTTTATTGAAATAACTAAATGTTTGAATGCTTCTGTTCTTACCGAGTTGTAGGAGAAAAACAATCAAGCACTATGTACCAATAAGATAAAAACAACAGCTATTTTTAAAGYAGTATTCAAATCTATCTCCTCCTTTCTGGTCTCCAAATCTCTCCTAAAATCTCTTTAAGGCCCATTTTATTACGCCCATAACAAAAGTATGTACTGGTTTCCTAAGTATTGCAAGGCAGCCTGAGCACTGACAAGCACATCAACCTCCCACTAACACTGGAGGAGCACCCAGGCACAGGACCTAGGATGAAAACAATCTCAGCTCTGATACACAACTGACAAACTCTGCAATTAGATATGTGAACAAAGAATTTGGGGAAGGAACCCCAGAAAAATGGTTCTGCATAAGACAGATGGGCAGAACTGACCTATACCCTAAGTTGTAGAACCTGACAGCCTGAATTATTTTCTGCCTCGCACAAAAGTCATGGTGTCTCATTTCCTAGAGGTGGCAAGAATAAAGGCGTCTTTGCACAATATCCCCTCCCAACTAAAACCTACACTATTCGTTTTGATTTCACCATTTGCAACATCTGGAATTTACAATGCCCACAAACACGTTATTCTTTCACTGCCCCAAGGAACATCTATTCTATATCACACACAGCACAGCCAAACTTTTTTGACAGTGTAGAAATACAGTGCTTCTCTCATACAATGGCAAAGCACTGACAAGGTAAATGAACACAGGCTCCTCAGCTTATGCTGAGTAAGAATCCCCCGAGCCGAGCCTCTCTGAGGAACTCTGAKACGAGTTTGTCATGGAGATACCACTGACAGCTGTGCCTGCAGGGCACGGCTTCATGTCCTCATTGTTCTTCCACCCACAGCACAAGGATCAACATACTTCTACCTGCAGTGATCAGCTTCTTCCCTGTGTACTTAGTTGCTGCTTTTTTAAGAAAGCTCCCAAGTGTAACTAGTGTACAGTCTTGGAGTCCACATGCTGTCCTGCTTTGAGGAGCCTCTCRAGGCTGGTCAGCCAAAGCTGGGATGCAATGACACAGATCCCAATGGCAATACTATTGAGAAATCAGAGCCCCAACTAGTACGACAAAAAATGTGCTTACTAAGATGTCTACAGCTTTGCCTCCTTCAGAGGTGTTGTCATACTGAACACACAAATTATCAAAATTACTGTGAACAAATACTCAAGCTTGCCACCAAAATCCCTTAGCTGTGTTAAAGCACAATTCTGAACCACCCTAAAGCCACCCAAGCTTAACTTCAGTATGTCTAGTCTGACAAGCTCCCAAGCAATGCCACTGTGTTTTCTGACAGTACTTTGTTCTCCAAAGAATTCCTCCAGGCACTCTGTGAAACTACAGCATTTCCTCTACTCCAGATCTTATCCCTTCCTACCCTTGGGATACAACATAGCTATCAACCTTTATAGCCAGTTTGAAACAYCAGGAAGTTAGATGGGACAAACACACCATCATACAAATACATTTCAKCTAGCATTAAACTTCCAGTTCTGTGATTTTCAGGAAAGCACTATGTATGACAGTGACATCAAAACAGCTTGTCTTTTCAAACTTCTTCCCTTCATTTTAACTTTCCATTTGAAWCAAACCTATTTCCTTGCTATTCCTTTCCTCTTCTATTTCTCCAGAGATAGGCTGCTGGCCATATCCCTCTAGTAGAATTTTTTTCTTCCCCTGAAAAGCAGCAGAGAGTGATGAGAGTACTTAATGAAAAAAGAGAAAACCAGCAGTAGTCATTTCTGCAGCAAGCTAGAAGCAAGTGGTAACTAGTTCTGAATTTAATCTCAACTCTTCTTGGAGGTCCTTACCCAGTATCTCTTCACGTTTTGGGTAGAAGTTATTGCATAACCAGGAAATCTCATAGTACCTCACAGTCAGCAGGTTGGAAAGCAYCTTTTCATTTTGAAAGAGTAGAAACAGGATTTAATAAGGCTAACAGGATGAAAGATAACTTTCATAAAAAGTCTAACCATAATTCCACATCTATCAAAGACGAAGTTCTTAAATGCCACACTAAAGAAAATTGTGGCTTTCCAATATGTATGAATGTCTCTAAAGCAGAAAGAAAAGTTACGCAGGCAATGTGATAAAAGTATGAAGAATAATCCTATTCTAGCAGGACCTCATTTGGAAAGCCACAAACTACCACTCTATGTCAAATATACAAGATTACCAGACTTTCCTCTTTGTCTGTTTACCTTAGCAGAAAGCTGAACAAGAAGCGGAAAGAGATGGTATTCAGAACAATCCTTTTCCTGAAACACGAGGGCAAGATGTTAAAAAAAAGGTGGGAAATTAAAATGCCAACAAAAGGCAAAGCATTCCCATAATACATAGATGTGTGACAGTTAYTACTAAAGAAAAACACTGTAGCTGTTTATTAATATTTGATATAATGGTCGAATGTAACATTCACAACAAATATGGGATATGAAGTAACAAAAACGTCCCTTAATTGCACTGACTGTAAAGGCAGAARCTTCGTAGCATGAGAGATGACTACCAGCTTCTGGTAGAAATCCATCCAAATAACTTGGTACCTACGGTATCCCAAGCCTGATCACTATGGGGTTAAYTGGTCACTACAGAATCCTATTTCTGCAATACCAATGGCTTCTAATAGCAAAAGGGAATCCCGAACAAGAAATTACAGCACCGTCACAGAACTAGGACTGTACTGCTGCCGACTAAACATGGCACATCAACAGCAACCAAACACCACGGATTCTGTTCCACGGCCACAGCACSAACCTTAACTTCCCTCCTGTCCCGGCCACCGGCGATTCCCTTCCTGTCTGTACTGAACAGCGACCAGCTCGGCCTTGCCAAACAAAAGGAAACTAGGAATTCACTCCACAACTTGAACCTGGCCATTTACAAATACCAGCCCAAAGCAGTACAATTCGGGTACGTTCAAAGGTCACACCAAAAACAAAACTACGCTAATAGCACTTCTTAACCCAGGCAACAGCCTGGGCACAGCGCTGACCCGCCGCGCACACCGCGAGCGCAGCGTTTGGGCGACGATGTTGTAGCTGCGCCTCTGCTGAAGATCCCCCACTGGCACCGCGGCTGCACCCGCCCCGCGCCCCTCTCAGCGCCCCGCGGCTGGCCACACACGGCGCGGCGAAGCACCGACTCGGGCTGCGGGGCCTTCGAGRAGGCAGAGTCCCGAAACCGTGAGGCGCCCGACGAGAGCCCCCCGCTTCTCCGCCTCACGCCCGCTCCCCTTCCCCGGCTACCGGCGAGGGAAGGACGGGTCCCGGCGGAGAAAGCGCGCGGCAGCGGCTGCCACAACGCCTCTCGCTGAGCCTGGTCCGGCCGCCGCCACAACCCCCGGCAATAAGGGGGCGGAAAGGGCCCCCCCGCCCTGGGAGACCCGCCGGAGCCGCCCCCTCCCACGACTCGACCCCACTCACTTTCTGTATCCGCTTCAGCGCCATGGGAGCGCGGGGCGGGAGCGCGACGCGGGCGGCGGGAGCGCGACCTGGGAGGAGCGGGCGGCGGGAGCGCGCGCCGTGGGGGCGGGAGGGGCGGGTGCGCGCCCGCCTTGCCCTTTGTGTCCTCCTGCGCCTGCGCAGCCGCGCGCGGGGCGCGCCGAGTAGCGCGGTCCGCGGGCAGAGCGGCGCGCGCGCCCCCTCTCGGGCGGCGGTGCGCGGTGCGGGCGGCGCGGCTGGACCGGTCCCGCCCCGCGGCGTCTGCGGGGCCGATTGGGAAACAACGAGTGCCTGTGTCTAATGGCACAGGGCRTGAAGGTCACGGCCTCCACCGGCACGCGGAGGGGTGAGGAAGAAGAAAGTAAGCGYGTGGAGCTTCAGAACTGCATACAAGGAAAAGCTGTGTCATATTCATGATGTTGTGGGAGAGCAGCAGGAGACGTGCATGGTTGAAAAGGTTATTGAATGGGTCATTATAAATCATTAAAGTTCGAAAAGTCTTAGATCGAGTCCAACCCTAAACTAGGTCCCAGACTAGCAAGTCCTTAATCAGGTATAAAACTTTGATAATACTTTTTTAAGGTAAAAAGTAGTAATTCTCACATCAATACCCAAGCTTGTGAGTTTCAAGGCAGCTGTCACTCTTCAGCTCATCTCTCCACAACTACACAGGAGAGGGCTCATACAGGGATCTGTCTTCAGCGTTTTGCAGAGCTGTTGGGCACTGACAGCATCACTAGCAGAGAAAACGCGCGGCCGCGCCGAGCCGGTGTGTGCACAGGACGCACAGCGGTGCCCAACACCCACTTCACAGCTGCAGAGGCCTCCCCATGAGCCCTATGCCGGGCGTCAGGCCAATGACAGCCCTCGTTCGCTCCTCCCTCCTTCTCTCCGCGGTTCCGTTCCGCACGCCCCACAGCCGCCGCCTCTCCCCGAGCCCCGTGTCTTGCCGGGAGGCCTTTAAGGGGCGGCTCCGCCGCCATCTTGCGGAGTGGCGCGTGCGCGGTGCGGCCTGCGCAGGGTGCGGCGTGGGAGCGATGGGGCCGGGGCAGAACAGCGCCGTGCGGGGTATGGCCGGCCGGGGGTGCGAGGTGTGGGCCGACCGGAGCTGCGTGCCAGGGCTGGGCTGGGCTGGGCTGGGGGCGCGGGACCGCGCGCGGGCAGGGCGGGGGGCGGCCCGCGGGGGGGCGGCTCCGCCCCGCGGCTCGCGCCCCGCCGGACCCCCGGGACAAAATGGCGGGCTCAGCCCCCTGTCCCGTYCTCCCCGCGGGCCGCGGCGGGTCTGCGGGCGGGCGGCCGGTGGGACCCGCGCATCGATAAAATCCCTGCGGGGGCCGGCGAGGGGGCGACGCCGTGTCGTGGCTCGGCCCGCGGGCCTTGGGGGACCCTCTCCGTCCCGCCCCGCCCCTGTGTGAGCGCCCGGAGCCGCCGAGTTCCACGCCGGGCCGTTGGGAGTGCTTCGACCCTCGCAGCGGGCCCCGCCGCCCGCCGGGTTCTGTCTGTGGTGAGGACAGCTCGTTTCAGACACCGCTGTTTTGCTTCTGCCTTTCCACCTGTTTGGGTGAAAATTTCATTAAAACCTCTAAATTGCAGAAGTTTTTCTGGCTTTCAAAGCCTGATACTGTGCAATAGAGGTAACGGTGATATTTGCGCTGTGTAATGATTGACCTGAAGCATGCCTGAGGTAGTGTTGTGTCTTTGAAATGCTGTTGCACAACCGGACAGGATGAAAGAGTTAAGCTGGGTGGAGGAAAGAATAGAAAGATGGATTACTTGATTTTTTCTAAAAAAATGAGCTTCGSCTGCATGACTCTGGTTTCCACTTGTAAAGCTGCTCATGGTTTATGTCTTTAATTCAGCGGGCARATAGCTTGTGGTTTTTTTGGGGGGGGCTGAGGGAGGGTATACACTGCTCGTACAGAGGGTGTTGGCAAAGACATTAGTCTAAAATGGGTTATAGTGATGGAAAGCTATGCTTATTAAAATAATCAAAGCCMTGAGGATGATTTGGTAATAGTTTGCATCCAGGTTGTATTCCCAAGGGCAGCTTGCTGTCTTTTATGAGCTTGSAAGAATTAGAACAGTTCCTATATGCTAGGAATTGAGAAGAAAAACTTTGTGGGAATGGGAGAAGAATGTGGTCCTAAACAAACTGAAAATATCTTCATTATTTCAGGAAAGCGGGGGAGCAGCTGATGGGAGCAGTCTGGAGGAGACGACTTTACGTTATTGTGATTTCTGACAAGATTGAACTTGATCAGTGCCTTGTTACTGGCAGGTCACAGTTCTTCCTCCAGCTTGCATGTGTCTCAGGCTGATGAATTTTGAAAATCATTTCTTCCCTACTGAAAACTAGACMCCAGAAACTTACCATATTTTTGGGAGATTTAATTTGTGGTAGCAGTGRGGGAGTTAATTGCTTCTGTGCATGTGTGCCCTTTGGAAGGCAGTGAATAGCACAGCTAATGCTTTTTATTGTGAGAGGTGTGGTTGGTTGCAGGTGTGACCCCCACCAACCACTCATCTGATCACGGTGACTTGACTTTTTCTGCTTATTGGTGAAATCTAACAATCTTTYCTCCCTGAGGTGGCGTCTTTACCATGTGACTTCAGTTAAATTAAACCTGCCAGTCATAATCCTATTTTTTGTGGATGCTGTGGAATGATAGAAGTGATTTTGTCGGCTTGACTGCTTGGCTTTTGCTGTTAGGTTTTTTGTGCATTCAGTTATCCTGGATGACTCTTCAGTAAGCGAGTATCATGTGTTTCTCCAGCRTGGCCTTTCGTTGTGGGCAGTGACACTGCTGGACTGTCATGAACCTCTTGCACAATARTAGTCTCTTCATTAGCAATGAAAATAGGAGAAAAAAGCTTGAAAGTTACAAGCACTTCTGGAGACATAAAATACAGTTTTTCACGTCTGGAGTTATTACTCTCTGATTTTTGAATAACATAAACATTTTCTAAGCAGCAGAGGTAACTTGAAAACTGCCTCTTAGGACTCTCTTGGACTGAYTTTGTCAGGGTGTAGCTCTCCCCCATATTGTTGACAGTTGCTAGAATGTAAATTGATCTGGATCCTAGCAAGGATCTTAGTGGAGCCAAGACCACTTCAGTTTCTTTGTGCACTTCTCAGTGCAGATGGTAAATGTTTTCCTGCAGGTAAAATCTCAGAGCTCTCCGGCAGATCCAAAAACTACCTCTGTAGCCTAGATCTGGAAATATCTGGAGCAATGTTCTGGATGTTTATAGAGAGAAGAGAGGAGAAACTTGGATATAAATCTCTTTTTCATTAAGGGTATGTCCAAAGAATACAGAAGAGAATAAATTCCTGTCAGTGTCTTACTGCTGTTCTCATCTTGTGATTTATTTCTGTGCACTGCCTGCTCTCTTGGGACTTGATTCTTTGAATTTCTATTTYCTTCTTTCCATCTCTCTTGCTTTCTCTTCTCCTTTGTGTGTTAATTTTTCTGGAGTTTTAGCMAAACCTTTTTCCATTGTTTAGTGCTTACAACATGAAAACAATTTTTCTGCCGTGTTACCCAGGCCTGTTGTGTCTTATAACATTGTGATTTTGTATTATAYCATAACTGAGAGTTCTTTAATAATAACTCAAAAGTTGCTTGTACTGCTTTTTACTTTAAGAAGAAATAAAAAACCCTTGACATTCCAYATCAGTGTTGCACTGTTAACAGATGCCTCATGCGTGACCTTAAGAGTTTGGCAGCAAACTGTTAAGTTGGCACCAGAGGTCTCTTGAAATAGAGTATTTAAAAGGATCTGAAAAGTGGTTTMCTTCCAGGTGCATTTTATGGTTAACTTAGTTAGAAGGATGAAATGGATGTTCCAGCTTTTCAAGATCTGTTTGTGAAACAAGACAAAACTTACTACCTCTGAAACTCTGTAGGATGATTTAAGAGAGAGTCTGTTGAATAAGTTCAAATATTTCTTCTAAATTTTCATGATGTTTATTAAGGCAATTCTGGAATTTAAAGACTAAGACTGCTTTAAATGTTTGGATTTAATGTGTTACTGGTTGATATAATTTTCCACCCTGAAAGTAGAAAAGAGAAGTGGCTCCAGGGARGTGATGAAAAAAGGTAATACAGTAGAAAAGACATCACTCTATTACAAAAAAAAAAAAAAATACCTGTAGCTATTTGTATGTATACAACTTGCCCGTGTGTGTAAAAGATGACTCTGGCCCTTGAGGGAAGAGGTGGAGGATCACTGCAGGATGAGATGACAATTTAATTAATGATCTCTGYTTGTTGAGCTGGATCTGCTGTGCACAGTTGTCTGGGAGGTGGCCCAAGGGATGTCAGAGGGATCTGGGTTAGCTGGAGATGTACAGAACAGCTCTTCTGAATGTGCTGCTGAATTTTAGTACAGACTTCTCTTGCTTGTGGTGAGTCACAGAAATATTAACTTTTTTTYCTCTCCTGGTATGCTAAGTTGACCCGGACTTTTGGATAGGTGCAAGTAAAGACCAGCCTTAAGGTGCAGCACCGTAAAGGGTGCTTCAGTTACAGAAGTCATTCTTGGTCTTTGTTAAAGTCACTCCTTCCCCTTAGATTCCATAAGGGAATGGATATGGCCCCCCTGTCCCCTCATCACTTATTTAAAATATAGGTGAAGATTTGATCCATTGGCAGTGCATTTGTAGCAGTTGGGCAGTCCCTTGCAATTGCTGCTTTCCTGGAAGCCCCGCAATAGGCACTCCCTCGGTTTTGCTCTTGCTGTTGTAGCTGCACTTGACACGTCAGCAGGGGTCACTTCAAACTTGTCAGACCCAGCTTGTCCCTGAGCTTGCTGAGTACCTCCTCCCTGCCACAGCCCTGCTCTACTGAGACGGGGAAAGGGTTCTGCAGTGGCTTTCCTTGGGAGAACTGCTGCCTTGGATTTAAACTGTGGCTATTCTTTGATTAGTTTGGGCTGTCGTGCTAAATTAAAGCAGATTTTCATAGAATCCCGTTCTTCATTTCATCTCCTGACTTCTTTATTAAAATTAGTGCATTACTCTGGCTACTGTGGGGGATGACTCACTGGATGGATATAAAACACAGAATTCACAACATGGTCTCTGGGGTTTTTATTGTTTTAAGGAGTTTGGGAACAGGGAAACATGCCCTAAATTTTTTGATATTAAAGATTATTTTCTGTATCTTAGTATCACCTTACTGTTACAGGGAGGGTTTGTCACTCCTTTGCAGGGCAGGTCTCAGTGTATGTTGGTCTCTTCTCTGTCATTTACTAGGAAAATGAACTCTGAAGGATTTCTGTGTCTTTTACTCCTTTAGTAAGACTCCAAAGAAGTGCCTGCCTTCCCTCATCTCACAGGGCTGCAGACACTGTACAGATAGTTGTCTAATTCCACCTATTGGTACAGCCAGATGCCTGTGGATCAGCGTGGTGCCTGTGAGCTAACACAGTGTTTCAGCTGAGGAAAGGGCTTGGTATAGGTTTTAGGAAATTCTGTGGGACAAGGGCAGAAACCCTTGATCCTTTTAGTCCAAGCTCACAGTGGAAATACAGCAAGTCAGTTGGTCATGGAATGTAGCAAGAACTAACAAAGGCTTTTGTTTCTTCTTAGACTTGAATGTGGTGATGTCTCTTGCTCCAAAGCAGAGGGAAAACAATAGAGCCACAATAAAGTAGGAAAACTTCTTGCAGGAATGGAAATTGTACCAAGAGAGACTGCAAAAATTTTATCAGTTAATAAAGGGAGGAAAAGTGAGGATGAGAAGTGGTAGAAAGAGGATTTTTTTAATGAAAGTTGTCTTGCAGAGAGTCAGGGCCTAATCTAGTTGAAATAAACACATGCTATGATTCTTAAATGTAATCGTTTTGAATTCTTGTTCTCACATGTATACCACGGAAGGGATTTAATCTAAGATGGCTTTTGTTGGTGGTGGTAGTATATTTAATAATTTTCCCATTGCCAAACATCTGTTTTTATTTTTTTTAGTTACAAGATGCCTTATGTTAAAAGCTACTCAGTGCTCATGCCTTGTGGGGGGATCCTGCTTGGGTTGTTGGTGCTGCCTGTTCTTCAGTGACTTTCCTGCAACCGAAACAAACAATGCAGGTTTTTTGCTGCTACAGGATGTACTTACAGCTGGTTTAATATGCTGAACTTGGAAACAGTGTGCTACTGATGCTGGTATCAGAGTTGGCTAAGTAAAAGAGTAAAAAAAAAAAAACAAACCACGAAACCCCTGCCAGGTTAATCCTCACCATTGTGTAGAAAGGACTTGGGTGAAGTAGAACTCTGATTGATAGAAAAGAGTAGATTAACTAGATGAGTGTCAAAGGAAAATACTCTTCTAAAAAGTAGAGTTACTACTACAGAACAAGAAGATCTGTTGGAAAGTAAAGGTGTTGCTGCAAGCATGAAAACATTTACTACTCAGTAATTTTAATAGAATATTGTGGTCAAAATCTGACAATCTCTTGTTTTTTCTTCTTTTGTTGTAGTTGAATGGATTGCTGCAGTCTCCTTAGCTGCTGGAGCAGCTGCTGTTGGATATCTAGCTTACAAAAAATTTCTCTCTAAAGACAAATGCTGCAAAGCAATGGTGAATCCCCATATCCAGAAGGATAACCCCAAGGTAGTCCATGCCTTTGATATGGAAGATCTGGGAGACAAGGCTGTGTACTGTCGTTGTTGGAGGTCTAAGAAGGTAAGAGAAGAATGAATAGTCAGTGTCATTCATGTGCATGCACCTTTCAGCGAAACTATTTTTAAACTGCTTTATTTAGAGGAAACTAATCTCTTTTCACCTGAACTATTCTGCATTGAGATGTAGCAGTATTGTAATCTGTAGAACTATGCAGATTTATGCTGGTGCTCAGAGTAAAGCCTGCAAATTGGTGCTAATAGTGGACAAAATCTTTCTGTAGCTCTGAAGAACATGTCTTGAAAGGAGAGCCACTGCCTGGAGCATGGTCACAAATGACAGATACCCTTTTGTGYGCTACCTGTGCTAATACTGAGGCTTATCCAAAACTATTGGCCTGTTGGCAGTAGGAGCTCGGGAAATACAGTCTGCAAGGATCTTAAACACCTTTTTTTTGGAGAAAGTTGGAAGCTTAGTCACAAAGTACCTTGCTACTAGTACATGGTGTGTGCCAGTGCAATCACAATGGCATACTTTAAGTTCCTRTTTTTGAGCAATTAAAAGTCTGGCCTCGATATTGGTCCAGCTTCCTTGCATTTGAAGTTGGGTTGCCTCAATAGCCTAAMATTAGTGGTAACCTAGCCTTTCCATAACACTACCTCAGATTTAAATCTGATGTTAGAGATGTGTGACACTTGATGTAGCTGAGATGGGTATACTTCTTCTATAGTGATGGTTCTGGGATCTGTAAAGAGAGAAAGCAGAATGCATGATTAGTTCTGTCCGTTTACCACACCACTGGTGCACATTTAAAAGCTTTATTAGAGGATGCCAGTGTGTGGAGACTGAGATAATACAGACCTTCAAAGCCAGATAACTGCCTTGAAATCTAGCTTTCTGCTCCAGTGAACTGAATACTCCACTTCTCAAGTCTTAGACATTGGTCTAAACAGGCCACACTCATCAATTTCCAGATGCTGTACCATCTGGTTCTTGCTGTTGTCAGATCTGACTGCCTGACCTCACGGGTAACTCAGGAGTTCACACATGTGTACCTGAATTCAGTTTTACAGTGTAACACTGCTAGAGATTAAATAGCATTGTGACTTGATTCTAAAATAGTCCTGTGGAGATGGGCTTGTCTTCTTTGTTCTGTCTGAATCGAAAAACCTCCACTTGAGCCCTGCTGTTAGTGCTTTCTGCTTCCTAGTCAGTCTTCTAAACAGAAATGGAAGATAGTATCTGGTTCTAGTGGTTACATTGCAGCTCCTGCCAATTGTTTGCTATTGTTTAATATTACCTTTTTTTTTGGTGTGAAATAACCTTAAGTACATTTTGGCATATATTTAAGGGGTATTGTCAGTTTAGGAACATATTGCCCTACCGATTTAGAAAGGAAGTAGATGAGACTATACTGAGTGCGTTCTTAGAACTCTGGTCTGAAAGGTTTTGTAAAGGCACTAAGGTGGTCAGTGGAAACTTTGAAAGGCATTTGTTTTCTTTTACTGCTATTTAATGAGTATTTTAGTCAACATGTTCTGCTTCAAAGACTGTAGTTGATGTAGCCCTCTTGCGTTGATGGGCTTATCTTGCAGCATGGGTAGCATAACCTTTAAGATGGTTTGTGTGCTTCTTCTCATATTTGTTATTGCCAAGCAGTAATAAAATACATCATTCTCACATGCTTGTYATCTCTGGAAGTTGTCAGCTAGCATTATCTGGCTCTTACAGTTCTCAAACTGTTAAAATTTGTAGTTATATGGTGTCGGAATGTGGAATGTGCTTGCTTTCAATGCAGGAAATTACAATTACTTCAAATCCAGTAAGTACGTGCTACGTTTTTGTTAAATAGGTGCATATAAAGGCTAGAAGAAATGTCCTTTTGTATCACTGTGTGCACTTCTCACTGGATAGGCTGTTTCTGTTGCACTGATGGTGTGCATGTACTTACAGCTGACCCCGCATGGTGTTCCTCCTCTACAGGGAATAATAAAACATTTGGACTATACCAGGGTRTTTTGGAGTAACTCTTGAAAAAAGAGCAGGATTATTTGCAGTTGTGTTTGGTTGTTTTTTTTTTTTTCTGAAATAGTGTGCCAAAGGCTTTTGTGCTGGCCAAAGTCTTTGTGGAATGTATGTGTTTAAAAAAACCACATGTGGTATCTTCAAATAAGTTTGTCTTGGGATGTAATTATCTGTTAACAATGGGTAGGTAGTTCTTTAAATGACTCTTTTCTATTCAGTGTTGTGCTCTGCAGGCACTTCATAGTTGTTCAGTTTAGTGAAAAAACCCAGTGTTAAAACTTACCAATGTAGAGGCAAGACTTTTGTCTTAAAACTAAACTGTAATTAGAGTTAGAACACTTGTTTTCTTACTTACCTTCATTTTTAGCTGTGAGTTGGGGGAGGGGAGAATTAATTTGCTGTCTCTTACATCACCTGTAGCCTCTGTGTCTTCCAGAGAAGTATTAGTCCCCAGGCTGTGGGCTGAGGAATACTGCTGCAGACTATCAGCAGAAATAGTGATAGAGAATCCAAACCTGTTCAGTGTCAAGGGAAATCAGCTGAGCTGTCCAGATCACTAAACAATTCCCCCAGGGCTTGAGCTTTCGCTGCTCTTGCTAACCTGCTTTATCTTAATCAGGGATGAACACATTGTGTCAGGCCCAATATCCATCTATRGCAGTATCTGGTTTTCAAGGTGACCAAGTGGGTGCTCTGGAAAAGTGGTGCTTGGTTTGGTTTTTTTTTCCTGGAGAAGCTCAAGTCTAGTGTACCCAGCCCCTGAGAGCCAGTGTTCGGAGACCAGCTGATCAGTAGGATGAATTCAGAACAGTCAGCGTTGGTAGCTGTTAAAGATGTCTGGATGCTATCTGAAATCTAGGAATCCCACCATTTTTGTTGCTTGAAAACTTGAAGTGATGATGTTGCTGTAGCTGGACTTCGGGTTACCTCCTTGGGGCTTGTGAGATGTTAATGTCTGATGGAAGCTGTGTTGTTGCTTCTGTAAAGACCAGTGGACTGTGGTGTTGCATGGAAAAAAACTGGCCCAGGAATATCTGCATTGGAAGCTGGTCAGTGTCCCACAAACATACATTCCTGTTTGCTCAGATTTCATCCAAGCATCTGTCACTACTTACTCATTGAGTCACAARTGACTGATGGGTGATAAAGTTCTTCATGAATCATCTTCCGTGTTCTCTGAATTCAAGCTTTCTTTATTCAGAAACATCACCTGCCATTTTTAGCGTAGGTTTTGACATTTTGTAACTCTGAAAAGTCAAAAAAAACCCCAGCCCACTTCACCTCTTTCCTTCCCTACCAACACTACCCTACAGAGCAGGTGGGGTTGTTTTAAAGCTCTGTATATTGTTTCATTGTATTGGCTTTGTGCACTACTTTGAAATCTTTTATTCTAACTAAGCATGGGTGATAGGGTTTTAGTGTTTTTCAAAGGCTGTGACTGAGGTATGAACATGGGGATCAGTGGAATGTATAAGACTGACTGTGATGGTACTGCAAGAGAATAGTGCTGTTGCAAAGGCAAAAGCTGAGTAATGCCCAACTTYGAGTCCCATTACTTCTAAGCAAACAAAATTGTAACTGAATGCAAAATAAGTGTGTGATTTCTGTGATTGTCTCCAGAGTTTCCTATACAGAGGAGGTATAAACCTGAAAACGCACCCTTGAGAAGTGGTGGGATCCAACCTCAGTGTTGTTGCCTCACAGAATGTCTTTTGGCTCTTGCGTGTGAAAAGAGCTGGCCAGGAGCAGTGGTTGTCACTGCTCTGGGACCTGGGTGGTTAGAGCTGGCTGAAGGAGTCTCTGTAGTTCTTGCTTTGACCAGCCTGTTCTCGGGTGGGTTTGTTTGGGGTTTTTTAATGGAACAAACATATCTTCAAATTACTTCCAACTGACGTGGCTCTTAAGGGCAGCACTGAGGAAGTGCAGTTTACTTCCATTAGCCAGTCAGAATCCTAATGTGGAAGCCAGCTTGTGCAGAGGGATTGTTGTGTGGATGAGAGAAGCTGGCTGTCTGAGGATGGAGCAAAGCTAGCTTGCCACTCCAGCTGACAGGAGGCAGGACTAGTTTGTGGGTGTGTCTCTCATTTAAGAGGTGAGCTGGGGAAACTGTCCTTTTTCTCATCATATGCTATGGAAAACCAGGAAGATAATGGAGCTGCGGATCTCTTCCTGTTTTTCTGCCTCACCCCACCTGGTGCTGCACTCAACTCTGCTGTTGCCTGGGAAAACAGAGTGTGGGGCAAGGTTGAAAGTGAGGTACTCCAGGTAGGTTACAGCCAAAGGTCTGCTCAGGCTGTATTTTCCTCCTGCTCACCTGAGGCAGGAACACCAAATAGAAGGGAGTTTGGTGGCTGCTTTTTCAGAATAAGCCTCTTGTCTGCTGTGCACTAACAAGGATAGAGCTAGTGTTCGGCCAAAACTCAGGGAGACCTGAGATGCCAGCACAAAAGTTGTGGTTGTGGTTGCAGTGGATTTAATGAGAAGATGTCTAATAAACTTGCAGCCTAGATTCTTAATTCTGGCTGTGGATGTACTTTAGATGTGTTTATTCTTTCTTTTTTCAGTTCCCGCTGTGTGATGGCTCTCACACAAAGCACAACGAGGAAACTGGCGACAACGTTGGGCCTCTGATCATCAAGAGGAAGGAGGCATAGAGTGGACAGTAGAAGCTACAGAATCAATGTCTGACAAATCTTCTGTGCTCTCTTGTAATTGGTGGAAAAAACAACAAATTCTTTGTCATGTCACTGAAGACTTCCCAATGTAGTATATACATCAGGCTTCAGCATGTGTGTTTTCTCTGGTGCTTGTTGTTTTTCAATCACTACAATGCCTAATTTACTAAATAGTCACGGTTTAAATTTTTTGTCCTGTAAAGTGTGTGTACCYTCTCACTGATGCACAGAATGTACTTCATCAGGAAGTAGGTATTAAATTATTTTCAAATACATGTGTATCAAAAGGTAGATAGTAAAATCCTGGAGAGGTTCTAAAGTCACAGAGCTGGATAGATGTCCATGTAAAAGGCAGTGGCAGAGAAGAAATCACAGTGCCAAAATGCATCTTAATCTCTGATTATGCTGCATTTTCTGCAGGTGTCATGTTTGGCCTGTTACGCTACTGTGCTGTGGGGCTTCTGTAAAAGAACAAATTCAAAATTGCTAGCTATGAACAGAAAAGGCTGAAAGTAAAATGGGGCTAGAGGGCAACTTTACCTTTGATTTTACAGCAGTGTTGAAACTTCACCCTACTTCTGTATTGTACCGAGAACATACTATCCAAACTGCAGGCCTGCATTTGGAGTAGGATTAGGAAAATGGTCTCTGAGAGCTTTCTTAATAGATAAATGGAATGACACAAAGTGCTCCAAGAGCGATGCGCAGGGGGTGGCAGGGTTGTCTTTGCTGCTAGAAAGCCTTAGTTTCACTTGCAGTCTTGCAGTGAAGCCAACTTCCCCAGACTGTGGGATGCTTCTGTGGGGAGGCTRTGCTGATTGATTCCAGAAACTAAAATAAAAACTAAAACCCCACCCATCATCACCATCTGCTTCGCTATTGCGCTGGCTGGTTCTGGAAAGCTCTTCCCACTGAGGAGGGAGGAGGCACACCTTTCTTACTATGTGGCCTTAGGCTCTATGTGTCTTAAATAACTGCTGCCTCCCTGGGCTGCTAATGTGGTTCAGCTGTTTTTACCAAAAAAACCTGGCATGGACAAGGAAAGGCTTTGGAAACAGATAGAAACAAGGGGGGAGGGAAGGATGAGAYAGGGAGAGCACTTACCTTCCTTTCCAGTGGCACTTGTCTGCTTGTCTGACATGGTTGCATTAATGGCTGTCATGTTGGTTTCCTTAAATAGCTTTGATTTATTAACATGCAAATGACTACAAAGCAAAACCCAAAGAGTGGGGTGGCAGAACGCAATTTTGTATTGAACACAGTCCATTAGGGTAACTGTGGCCTGCATAAGATTTAGCTCTGAATGTCCTGGGACAGAAACTACCTCAGGGCTAGATGAAAGGCCTTGTTAAGAAGCTGACATTTTAGCCTGGACCCTTAAGGATTCTTTAGATGATCAGGGCAGGAGGGGTTTTATTTATTTTATTTTTTTAAGGGTGGTTGGTACAACTGGTTAAAACTGAAGATGTTTGGATATTCTCTATGTGAGGCTTTCAGAGGCTGAGGTCTTGGCCAACTGGTCTGAATTTGGGCAGAAGGCACAAAAAGTAAAGGAGGMGGCACAGGTAGAGAAAGGGTTTGCAGGTGGAGTGTTGTAGTAAGGGCACTACTGAGAGACCTCTGCTTGAAAGAAGTTGCAGTCAAATACATTAGTTTGTCTTCTCTGCCTGTCTTGAGTGTAAAGATACTTGATATTTTTTACTTTGCTGAGTACTACTACATRTGGAAAGTTGTTTTAACCTTAAATTATCGAATCCATTGCTTTTATCCAAAGCAAAGTAACTTCTGTATTATTAGAATATGACATTGGATATTTCTGTATTTTTGTCAAATACACATTCAAGCTYATCTTAATCTCAAGGCTGTAAAGTCTGTGTTCTCATGGGTGTGCTGTTTCTTTGAGTAGTGCTGTACACCAGTGCTGCTGTAGTCATGAACCTGTGTCTAGGGTGAGTCGTCCTTCTGAGACTCCTTTTCCTGTCAACATCAAAGCCTGGCTGCTCCTGAAGGAATAGCAATTCAGTGTTAATGGTCTGAGAGATGGAGTCCTGAAGTTTCAGATGAGTCTCCCGAGTCATAAAACTATTTTGTGGAGTTTGCCAATAGAACATTTCCTGGAGTTTGGGCGTCAGGGAAGTGGGCCTCGTGAGAAGTTTTTATTCCTGGGAAGCAGAGTTGCAGAAGAGTCTGTGTTGATTTGCATCCTGGTGACTTTTGTTTTGGAGAAGTGTCACATTTCTGAATGTTGATTTGAAGTGGTTGCATCTTGAGGTATGTACGATCTCCTGTACTTTACCTAAAAGTTCCAGTTATGTATGCAAGCTGTTCGAACGTGATGATGAGGAGAGRGACTTGGATTTGAGGAAACAAACTGACCAAGCAGTCTTAATGGTCATCACAGAGAACACTTCATTTTTTCCCTTAGTACCATAATAGATCACCATGTTCTGATCGGCTGAGTGCTTGACTGTTCCAGTGTTTTCCTAAATCTCTTTTTTTAGTGCTTTCCAGTGTTGGTTACATTTCTACCAAATTTTAACCATAAAGAAATGATGCAAATGTGCAATTTTGACCTCACATTGAAACTCCTAATGGAAATGCGGTACAAATCCTTCACATTAAAGCAGTGAAGAATTCCTGCTGCAGAGTAAAACTAKTTCTGCTCCTCATTGTTATTTTCAACATGTAAGTGTCTGTTGGGAAGGTCAAGAAATTAAAGTACTGATTCTTGAGTAATTGAGTGTGACTCATCAAAACAGTGTGAATGTCAAGTATTTGGGTCCTTCTGCAGTCACCATCCTGGAAGGGGAGAGGCTGTCAGGTACAGGCATTTCCTGCAGGTTTCACTGGAGCACTGGTTGTCTGCAGGCTGGGGCGGCGGTGGAGGCCAGCCCTGCAGCCACGCTCCTCTGCTGGGAGGAAAGGGAGGCCGTGTGATGGGGCCTCCGTGAGGGCAGCGCTGGTTTAGGGGCTTTCTCTACAGCCCTGCATTTAAGGGGTTTCAGCAGCAGTGCTGGCTGGCTGAGCTCAGGCCGCTGGAAGTGCTACGTAAATATGTTAGGGACTAAGCAGCTTTTCGTGCGCAGAGGCTCATGCACTTTGAGTGTAGGAGTTGTATCGCCGGCTCCCTGACAGCCAGCTGCAGAGCTCACCACAGGCCGTGCTAAAATTGTTRCCATATTGTTGCAGTTTGGGCCTTGTTCTGGTGCTGTTGGGGTCTGTAAGACTTTGTGCGGTTGTGGAGCAGTTAGACTGGGATTTTCCTTTAAGTGTAATGCAGCTCAAGACATGGAAACATGAGTCATTGCTGTATCACAGTTGCTCACTCCAAGAAACAGAACATTTTATAATAGCAGGAAGGATAAGAACGTAGGCACGAAACTTAAGCATTGGTGTTGCAAAGGAACCCTGTCAGCTGCCTTCTTAGCCCCCCTGGACAAGAAGTCTCMTGCTAAATTTGGCTTTTGTTTCAACTCCTGAAGCTTCAAGGCTGACAAAATCCACGCTGAGCCCTGACTTGATTAGGTGGACAAGCACGATCTTGCCCTTGCTGGTGGCCAGAGGGGATGCCCAGCACCACTGCCAGGAGGCTCAGCATCCCTATTTCAGCCTGGGCAGAACATTGCACGCAGACCTGTGCTGGCTTATGTTCAGCCCAGCAGTGTTGGATACCTGTTCCCCCAATTGATCTCTGCACCCAGGCTTGTTCTGCTGTGGTTTTTCTGCATTGATGAGTGGCTTCTTTGTACTGTCAGAATAATTTTCCTAGAGCCATGATTACTTTAGGATGGGTATCTGGGGCTGCTGCTTGAAGCTCTCTGCTGCTTGTTTTYTGTAGTTGCACTGCTAGGGATGCATAGTTTATTTCTTGGCAGGATGATTTCCAGGCTGCTTAATGCTGAGGCTAATGCAGAGAGCAGCTGAATGAAAACTAAATAACATAAAAATAAATTCGTGCAGAGAAAGAAGAAGAGGAAAGGGGAGGAAAAAAAAGTGGCAGATGGGAGGAGAGCATAAGTGAGAGAAGATTTAATATCATGTAACAGTACTATGTGGTAGCAAAAAGGGGAAAAATCAAACGACACAATGGTGTGTTGCATTTCATTATACACCTTAAGAGAGCTAAGCATAAGAAGTATAAAGTAGCAGTTCTATTAGCCAATATCGTGCTTCTCTGAGTTGAAGGGGTTATGTGCRCGAGCAGACATCTGTTACTAGGGTTTTTCTTCTGAACTGTTTGTGAAATCTCTCAGTACTGGACAGAAAGCAATGTACACCCATGTGGTGCGTCCCATTAGCAGTCTAATGTTCCTCCACGCCCTCTTTTGTAAACKCTTTAATTAGATGTGCAATTGAAATAAATAGGCATATTTACCAGTATGCCCCCAGAAGTCAGTAAACTCACAGTAGGTTTACAGGACTAGCAAAGCAGGATGCAGTCCACCTTTCCTGTATGCAGTTTGGATTGGTAAGAGGATTTACCTGGCTTCTCAAGCAACTTCTGTTTCCTTTGATACATAGAAGCTGCAAAGGTCTCACATAAGCACAGGTAGGTCATGTCTCTCGTTATTTTTTTTCCCAACTGAAGACTCAACCATCCCTCTTTTCCTATTTGACATTGCACTGCCCTTAATCCACTCTGCATCCTTTTTGTCATGCAGAACTGCAGTTTTCTTTTGCTGTTTTCATATGTGTGGCAGACTTAAAAAAAGGTGCCTTCTCTCCGGGAACAGCCTGTGCAAAAAAGCTTCCTGAGCATCCCAGAAATTACAGCTTTAATGTATAAATCATTCAAAATTCAGTGTACTGCAAGGGTCTGCTCAGTAACTGCAGTGTTTGTTCTGTTCAGTCAAGTCAGCTGGCAACAGGCTGCAAAATGAATGATAAGGTCACTGACTGCGTAACTTTTCTCAAATACTTTTATACAGCTGGCAAATATCACCATACATGGATAGGACATACTCAAGATGCACTGTCTGTTCACCGCCAAGGCTCTTACTCAAGACTTGGGTACCAAAGCAATGGCCAGCACAGACTTCCACTGCAGTAATTATTAAATTTGTTGCTCTTTTCAAACAGCGTGATCTTGTTCTTTCMATCTCATTCTTGGCTCTAACAGCTGTGCAGGTTAAATTACTTTTCAAGGGTTGTGGCTTTATTGCTTTGCAAATAAGTTTTGGCAGTAGAATACTATTTAATAGAGGAGRCATTTTTAATGCCAGTGGGTTTAATCAATAAATAAGTGTTTAATTTTACTGCAGATGGAGGCAATGTAATTCACCTCTGGGGAAAGACAAACAAGCATTTTAAATAAACCTCTTGACATGTTAATCAYCTTAAATCAAGTTCTGGGCTTATCCTAAAGCGTTAGGATGTGACTGGTAAAATGCCGTCCATGCATTTGTAAACCTTGAGTGACCCCCAGTGAAACAACATTGTACTTGGAAAATCTCTRTTAAGAAGGACAAAGGGAGGATCTGTATCTGTGTGTGAGCCATGAGATCAGGAGATGGTACCAAAGACATTGATCTAAAGTTTCTGTTTCAGAAAGAAGCACAACTTCTTTCTCCAGGATGTCAAAGCACACATATCTGTCATTGCTGTTTTCTAGGATTGGAGGCAGCTAAAGTGTGTTTCATCTATTTAGACTCTCCACAAATCATGGTTTAATTCCATCTTTCACACTGATAATTAATAGTATGTTCCTATTCTCTGTGAGAGACCAGGCATGGAAGCTGGACTCAATATGTGGCACGCTGAGGGTACACAGAGCAACAACATGACATCTTTTGTCTTTCCCTAACCCTCTTCCTGCTGCTTCCCAATGCTTTGTTGGCTTTTTTTGGCTGCAGGTGCATATTGGGCTGATGATCTCAGGCAAAAGTTAACAGCCTCTTCAGGATCAATTTCCTGGGCCATGACAGCCAGTTCCATCATCATCAGCATCAAAGGTTTGGATTATTTTCCTCTTTGTGCATTACCCTACGTTTATCCACATTGAAGCTCCTATGCCAATATTGTGCCTTTTGTTCAGTTTTGTGAGATCCTGCAGGACTTCTTTGTCATTGGCATGGCATTTGACKACCTTAAGGAGCTCAGGAATATCCATAAACCTGGAGATTCTCTGCACTCTCCCTTCTGCAGGTTGTGAATGAAGATGTTGAATAAACCAGTCTCAGCAAACCCCACTGCTGCCTCCTCTCCATTGTCAAAGCCCTTCCGTTTGCTTCCCACCCCTTAACCTCCCTCCTCTCAGTTCAAAAATGAACCTTTCCTCCAAATACTTTGCTTAGTTYCTTTAATGATCACCAAGAAGAAACTGAAATCCAAGGATTCTGAAGAAGAAAACTGTTGAAATGAGCTTCTCACTTTTATAGTCCTCATATCTGTCTAACACAGACCTCCCCAAATTTACAGCCGCAGTTCTGATTGTAGAAAAGGTGATTCAGAAGATATACAACTGCCATGAATTAACCTCGCAGTAATTTTTTTAATGTACCATGCTATCACAGAGAGTGTAGGTTGGCTTTTGACAGCACCCCTTTGTTTTCATTCTGGAAAACTCTGGATGGACCAGTTGCTAGGGTAGTAGTGATTACACTAGAGAGTAGTGTCCAGTAGACACATTAGAGAGTAGTGTCAAAAAGTTTGCATCAGTTTGCCAGGTAAAATATTAATCATTGTGGGACCTGATGCCTAAGTAACAAGGCTGTAGCTGGGAAAGAAAGCAGGACAGCTCTGTTGAGTTTTACAGTTGCAGCAGACAAGGGTAAGTTTAGATTTTTCCTTTACTTAACAAGAACAAAACAGGACAGAACTTCTGTGATTTTCATGAAGGATTAAAAGCTCTGAGCGATTTTAAGAGGTCACAATACAGCGACAAGTGAATGAGTGGGGCAGGCCCTCCTGCCTGCAGGAGCCCCACTGCAGATGCTTTCGCTGTCCAGTAAATYACTGGTTTGGGTGATGGACATTTGTTCTCAGGACCACATGTACGGCCCAGGCCGGCTCTGTTGCAATCTGTTGGGCTGGCAGGAGCTACGCAAACGTGGCCTCCTGATGCAGGAAGTGGCTCTGTGGGCAGTAGGATCCACGTCTCTTGCACAGACCTTGTGCAGGAAACACTTCTCCAGCAAAGGAGCAGTATTTTTGGTGAGGCGTGGAAGAGGTGGCTGCGAACCAYGTGAAGGGACAGTGAAAAATCCAGCAGTGTTTGCTGTCAGCATACCTCTAGAGTACCAATATTTCGGCCAAGACGCAGCCCCACTCATCTGTTTACCTAATGTCCTCCTGTACTTCCACTGAAGTATGAGCTTATTTCCTGTACTAAACTACTGCGTGTCTTGCGGTTAGGTATTAACTAGCTGTTGTCTTTGAAAAAGGCCTTTATTTCAGCAGAAAGTGATTCTTTTGTAATCCTCGCTCAGTTTGGGGCAGCTGTGCAGTCTGCTCATGACACATCCCCTGGCAGCGCAAACGCAGGCCTGGTGTTTTCTAGGCATTGTTAGTCTGTACATTTTCATCAGATTGAATGGGGTAAGATTGATTTCCAGCAACAGTGAGAGAGTAATCCAGAATTAAGCATAATTTTGGCCAATGCATTTTGTTGGAGGGACTTGGAGGAGATTCTCAACTAAATGCCCCTCCTTTAGGAGCTGCTTGCAGTCTCTTCTGCTTTCTCTTGGAGTGCAGCCGCACAGCCTGGAGACGAGAGGTTTCCTTGGGAATCTTGCTGGTAGGTTCAACTTTCAGTGCCGTCTCTCACAGTATCACACTATGGAGAAAGGAATTATTTGCCATTTCTGCTATTCTCTCTGTTTCACTTGTTTCATTTTAGAAGTTCCCAGATAAGATTAGTGACCTCCATGTGCGAGGGTGGAATGAGTGAGTGGAGGATAGTCTCGCGTCACTCGAATTCTATATGCATGAATCTCACTAAAGCAAATATCAGGGAAAAGGAAAGAGTCAGTGTTTGCTTATTCCAATTACTSATGCTTTCGTATTTCTTTTAATCCCCTCCAGGCCCACTTCTGTTAGCTGCAAGGCTATCTAGCAGCTGTCTGTTGAGGACTGAGGCGCTTGAATATCTTTAAATTCCAATTTTTTTGCCTTTTAATTCCATTCTTTTTTCCATTAAGATTTCGAGTTGAGGCAGATTGCAGTGTTAGATGGGCACTTAGACAAGTTTGAAACGCCATCTCTGTTCTCCCTGTGTTTAGAACCAGGTTAGCTGAAGTGTCTCACATCTCTGCAWTATCTTTCTGCAAGGCTCAGGCTGGGATCGAAACCTTGCAGCAGCTGCTGCTGCCAGGACTGGGAACCTTCTCTCTGCCAGACACATACACTTGTGCTTTTTTTTCACCATACTCCTCAGTAATTCTCATGCAAGGGTTGCCCAGTCTGTGGTACTTCTCTCCTGTGCTAGCACCCCCCTGGGAAAATTCATCACTGGGAATCTGAAAATTACTCCTGCACCCAT
Organism: Amblyornis subalaris; assembly: GCA_018881555.1. NCBI lineage: Eukaryota > Metazoa > Chordata > Aves > Passeriformes > Ptilonorhynchidae > Amblyornis > Amblyornis subalaris. The sequence goes on from JACAXG010000003.1 coordinate 22,726,319, forward strand.
CTGACTCCTAATCTTTAGGGCTGGACAGTAATGATTGATGAGAAGGGAATATTCAGGACAGAGAAACGTTTTTTGCCCAGCCTTGTTACTTCAGAAAGGATCTTGCTGAGTTGTAACCCCTGTCTGCTCCGTCTTACCCAATTAAGAGTGTAAAACAAACTGGTCCATGAACAATGAACTAAGAAACTCAATTTCAATAGATCTATATGTTTTGCTCCCCTCTCTCACTCTTCAAGTCTAATTTTCCCTGGACCTTCCTGATACTTTGAGACCTTAATTTCCCCAGTAAATCCCTCAAATTGCCATCACTTCTCCCAACCACCTGCTACATCTTCCAGCTATGGGATGGGGAAGAGGTAGTAAATAGCCAAGCTTACCATATCATAGTTTCTCTGATATCAGTGCCAATTCCTGAGTAGGCATCAGGCCATTTTATAAAACCTGGGAAAATAATATATATCTGCTAAAATTTATTTTCCTATCTCTRGCCTTTTTTTCCTGTTTCTGTGTCCTCCTAATGCTAAACACAACTTGATACTGGCAGATACCACAGCAAAAGTGTAGATCTAATATTCGCAGAGGTCTACTCATTTTATAAAGGAAAGAAACAGCAAAAAGAAAAGGCAGGCCGCTAAACAGAGGTGATATATGCCCTAGTGAAAAGAAGGGTTAATGAAGTCTCCCAGCCAGGCTTTGGGGTCCTGAGAGTGAATGCAGGGCCATGCATAACTTCCTCTGTCCACGGGGAGGTAAAATTCACCTTCGGGATGAATCCCTTATCCAATTTTGATCTGGTGTTGGGCCAGGTGCAYTCATCTCTAATGCAAGACTAGCATCTCCAGAGTATGATAAGGTTCAGGCTGCTTTAAGCGTTCCCTGTCCACTGTAAAGGTTTATACTCTTCACAGGCTCGGTTAGATTTCGCTTGCAGTCACTCTGATCTACTGGAGAGAAATTAATCAAACCTCGGCGGGACGGTAAATTTATTTAAAAATGAAGAGGATTTGGGGGGGTATTTCAGGTTACCGAGAACCAGCGGAGGGGAACGACCCCTGCCCACCACCTCTGGCTCTGCCRGCTGTGCCGGGGGAGCGAGGGCTGGCGGCCCGGCCGGGGGTGCCCGCGGGGTTGGGGTCCCCSGCGCTCTGCGGCTCGGGGCCGGCTCGGCGGTTGCGCCGGCCCTGCTGCCTCCGCCGGCGGCCGCTGAACCGTCGCTGCCCGCCCCCGGGGCCGCGCCCCTCTCGGCGTCGTCACCGCCACCGTCACCGTCACCACAGCGGCAGCCCCGCCGCGGGCTGGGCCGGGCCGGGCGGCGGAGGCGGAGCCGCGCCCGGGGCGGGGCGGGGAGGCGGCGGTCGCTGCCCCGGCGCGGGGTGGGCGGGCGGCGCGGAACGGTGCGGGGTGATGGAGCGGCGGGCCCTCGCCGCCCGCGCCCCGGTTCGCAGCGCCCGCTGAGGCCCGCCCGCCGCCGCCACAGCGCGGCCGCCCCTCGCCCGCCGCCGCCGCCGCCAGCCCCCCACCGCCGGGACATGGCCACGGAGCCCCCGCGGCCGGCGGGACGCCCCGAGGGCGGGCGCGGGTGCTGCGCGGGCGGCGGGCGCGGCGAGACGGAGGAGGCCGAGGCCGCGGCCCAGCCGGTGCTCGGCGCCTCCCCGGGCCCCGCGGCGGCGGGGGGCGGCTGGCGGCGGGCGCTGAACGGGTGCGTGCCGCTGTCGCACCAGGTGGCCGGGCACATGTACGGCAAGGATAAAGGCGGTGAGCGGCGGCGGGCTCGGGGAGGGGAGGGCGGGCCGGGCCGGGCCACCCGTAAGGGGGTTCTCGCCACCTTGCCCTCCGTTCGTCTGACTTCTTCCAGACCGGTTGTGGCGGGGCGGGTCTGGCTTCGATTTCCCTCTCGCCCCGTCAGCGAGGCGGCAGCTCCGCGGCTGGCGGGCCGAGGGTCGGTGCAGGCGGGAGCGGCGCCGGGGGGCGAGGGCAGGACCCGTCGCCGCCGCTCCCGAGCTCCTGCCAGCGGGCCCTGCCCGCACCTGTCCGGCGGAGGTGCCGCCGCAGCGCGGGGGGGTCGGTGCTGGGGCCTGGGGCCACCGCAGTGTCGAGGGASCGGGGCCTCTCGGCGAAGGCCGGAGCGGGGGCCGGTCGAGCTCCCCCGCTGCGCACAGGCCGTAGACGGAGCGGTGTCACCGCTGCTCAGTTTCATTCTTCTGGTGCTTTTCCTAAATGGCACTGGCCTGTCAGGACGCGATAGTTATCAGGCACCTTTAAACCGAAGGACTTCTGCCGTTCAGCTTCATTTTGTCAGGCACCCTTTTAAAAGTGGGAATTCAAGTAACAGCATGGTGGTACTCTCAGAACATATGTTGAAACCATGATTTSTCTAATGGGAACTCCCAGACCTGTGGTTACCAGAAACTTCAGCAAAATATTAGTARGCGATTGTTATTTGCTTGTTTATTTGATGATAAATTTGAACCAGTGGCTRGTAAGTGATCTCATAATACAAATGCATGAGGATGCAGCATTTTTAAGTATGCCTCCATTAGCTTTAAATTTCTATTTTAATTCCATGTTGAGGAGTAAGGTATTGGCTCCTCTGATGAAAGGGCCTTTTAACATAGGCAGTGRTCAGTGCCAAAGCAAGTGGCCAAGTTAATGTTGCCAAGTGGCCTTTTTCGCCTTTCCAGGACATCACACGTGAGATAACTCCTGCCTGTCAGCCAGGTGGAAGGTACGCATCCATTCAACTCGCAGTGTGCCCTTTGAGAGTAACTGTAATGAGTACTTGCTGTCATATTGCCTTTGAACCCTGTTGGTAGGAACTGCCCCTGCCGAATAGGCCCGAGGGCTGAACTACAGAACCCTGTCACCCATCACTGAGTGAAATTACAGCACTAATGGCACTGTGAGTTTATCTACAGCCTGCATCCATGGTGTGCCATGCTGCAGATAATCTCGACAGAAAAGTCGTTCTTCTCCCTGCCCCTTCCCAGGGCTCAAGTTCAGAACCCTTTCAGTCATCAGTGAGTGGAATTGCAGCACTAAGGGCACTGTGAGTTTGTCTTATCTACAGCCTGTGGCTGTGGCATGTCTTGCTCTTAATCTCCACAGAAAAATAATTCTCGTCCCTTGCCCCAGCTGCAGCCGGTGTAATAAAATGTACATGAAGGTGAATTGGATCCTTGAAGCTGTATGTCTTCCTTGTTCATATATCATAACATGAGGTGGGATCAGGCAAAAAAAAGGCTCACTTCAGGGACAGCTTCACCTTTGGCATGTCAGTCTTACTGCAGTTGGATCGAACAGCACAGGTGATAATCTGTAGTTTGGGTGCCACTTCAATGGGTTAAGTAAAGCTAGGTCCGCTATATCTCATGGGCAAGACCAAGATTTTTCTGCAGAGGTACCACCATGGCTGATGATCTCATCTTAGAAACTATTTTATGTTGAAGTGAAAACCAAAGCTGCTCTGGTACTCACAGCTCTCATTTTTGTAACTCAGCTTTCCCTTCTATCCCCACATACAAACAGACAAAGGACTTGAAGGTATACAAAGTATTTTTAACTGTTTTATTTTTTTTTTAGTAAAAGTACACTGTAAAATTTCTTTGCCATAGGGTTCCATCCTCCTGAATAACCTTCCTTTTACCCTTTGCTCCCTGTGACTGTTACTGCCTTGCAAAGAAAGGCCTCTCACAGCCTCTCTGCATGCATGTGTAGACATTTGGCTTCTGTGCATTGTGACTGCCCTTTTGTTGAATGCTGTGTGCAGTAGTGCTTCCCCCACATAAACCCTGTGTAGTAAGTAAAGTAACCACCTTGGGTTGTGGCTTAATTCTGTAGGCAGGTAGAGAGAGACAGAAGCTGATGTGATATGCCACCTTATAGWGCCTCCCACATCTGGCTGTGGTTTGGTGCCTGTACCTGCAAAGTGCTGGGGGTCCCAAGCYGTTAGTGGGATTCTGTAGCTAAAGGAGCCATTCTCCTTCAGAGTGACTTGCTCGTTCGTTTGCATGCACAGCAAGAGAGAAATGTTTGTGAGACATTTCAGGATTTTATTTTCAGCATAGTTCTGTTGCTTCTTCAGAAATGTTAAGTTGCTTTTTCATATATTAAAACAGTACTTATTCCCTATCCGTGCTGAAAAACCCCAGGAAGGCTACAACAAACCCATGACCAACATCCATGTGTTAGTATGATCTGCAGGTGATGGTGTATCTGCTTCTTGTTGTTGTAGATCAGAGGGAAGGTTATGGAATTTACATCTTTGTGGTGAATGTTGAAACATGACTGTGGTTTTCAGGCTTGCCCCAGTCACAGAGTAGGTGCTCTGGTCTGTCAAGAAATGCAGAGAATGAGGGAACTTTAGACATCAGTTTATATTAAACTCTTCAAGTAATATGTGTCAATCCAATAGTGTATGGATTCTGCTTCCAGGAATCTTTACCTGGTCTTCCTGCCTTGTAGGTTGTCTACTTGTCTTATCAAAGCCAAAATGCAGATTTTCGAGGAGTATATGTTATAAAAGCTATTTYAATGCTGTGATTGTTAGCAATTCTTATGTAGAATGTGTGCCATTCAAATATTTGGTGCACTTTGCAGAGTGGTTTCCAGCATGTGCAAAAGGGTACAGGGAGGGGGAACACAAGCTGCCGTGTCTTGAAGATGTGGTAGTGTGCACATTGTTGTGTGGCAATATTTTCCTGGTTTTGGAAAGTATATAAAATCCAACTTTGAGCAAGAAGCATGACTTGAGAGCTGTTTTACACAAATGTTAAAATGAAATCTTTGGCATAGCCAACTACTGGAACAACTGTTCTAAGTCTGGTGGTTGTTTTAAAGTAAATAYCTTGGTCTCTAAAGATTTTGTTTAGTTTCCAAGACTGCACAATAGAGCCCATTCATAGATAACGGTTTTTAAAAGTTGAAAACACAATTGCTGTTACAACTGCTAACTCTCTTTGGGACGCAAAGCTCCTGGCTCATTTTTCTGTTTTCTCACGTGGTAAGTTGAAAATGGAACCTATTTTGGATACAGTTGACATTTTTGCTTCCCTTCTAAACAAAATAAATTACTGTCTGAAAAGCTAGAAATTAATCCTAGGGGAAAATTTCTTTTCCAGAAGTAGGTTTTTGCTTTTCCCTTGCACCTGATGATGCAACTCAGTGCACATTTCAGAGGGATGTAGTTACTTTTCTCCATTCTTGCCCACATCCATCCCTTGAGTACCCTTGGATACTCAGTTGCGTTTCTTTTGCAGGTRCTCAGAAATATTGGTGACTGGAGAGTCATTAAGGCTGTTTCATGAGGGTGTTTTGGAGGGGGTTTTTGTGCAGGCTCGATGAAGGTGTTGCCTGGCTGAGGTGAAATTCTGTACTGTAATTATGGGTGATACGAATAGTAGCATCTGATAGCTTGGAGTGCTGTAGGGGTGCTACTTCTTGTAGTAAAGACATACTCCTTCTGTGCCACTAGTATAGATGTACATGCACAGGACATTTGTTTCTGTTCTAGTAGTGAGAAATGCATTAAATGTGGTACTCCTTCTTCTTGGCATTGTTGGAAAACAATTTGTGAGTTATTTAAAAAGAGAGTGTCCATGTAATTTTCTTTAGTTAATGGTGGGGTTTTTGGGGGTGGAACTTTTAATGTCAAATTCCAGTGCTGTGTTGGCCTTGGGTGGAACTAGACGCAGGAAATCATTCAATGGCTAGAAATAAGAGGAGTGCAAGCGAACCTCTGCTAAGGGTTATGTGTGGGAGCTGACAATTTTGTCTCTACTGTGTGTGTACTGGAAGCAGTACAGCTTTTTAATATGCTGTCCTTGATGGTGAAATCGCTATTTCTGGGGAAAAAAAAAGCAAAAGAAATGCTGTAATTCTTAAAACTAAGCCCTGAAGGAAATGCTTCTCTTCTAGGCATACTGCAGCATCCAGATGGGACTGTCCTGAAGCAGTTGCAGCCACCACCTCGTGGTCCCAGGGAGCAAGAGTTCTACAACAAGGTGAGGGTCGCACAGTGAGGAGGGGGCTAGCTTGCTCCAGGTGACATAAGGGCTGTGCTTCCTGTAGAAGTACATCCTTATCATTGCAATTGGGAAAGTGCAACCTAAATCCCCTACCATGGTATCTGTGTGCTCTCTAGAACTTTCTGCTCTTTGCTGTGAGTTCCCATGCCAGACCGACTTCACTCACAGGATTTAAGCTTCCTTATTTGTTCATGGGACAGCAGAATTTTCACAGCATCTTAAGATTTTATTGAAAAGCCTTATCTCCCATCTGTTTAAAGGGTTGTATGTTTGATCCGAACTTTCTCATGTAGCTGAGTCTGTCAGAATTGCTTGCATCTACATTTAGCATGTTTTACACTTCTGCCTTGTCTGCTTTACTGCTAAAAGTATTGTTCTGTTCACTCTGTTAAAACTGTTCACTCTGTTAAAACTGTTCACTGTATTAAAACCCAGCTCCTTTAAAAAGTCAATAAAAATCAAAACTTGCCAGTTGTTTTAACTTTCGTTGTTGTATTTTTCCTATTGCTTATCTTCAGTTTGCTTTATCAGTAACTTTAACAACACAGACCATGAAAGCTGTTGCTTTCCTGTAAACAGTTTTTAGAGCCTGTACTGCCTTACGTGCCTGTGATAGTCTGTCATGTGTTTTTCCTGTGTCAGATTGATATGCCATCCCTTTCCATGGCTTATTAGGTACGAAGAACTATAGAAGTGTTCATACTCTGTGTAAGAGGAACCTTGAGACCCTCTACTTGTTATGGTGTTTGGCTTGGATTCTGGTTGGTTGGTTTCGGTGGGTTTGGCTGGTTTCGTTTTCCCTGCAAGGGTATTTATTTAAGTTACCAAAAGACCTTGCAGATTTTGTGGAAATCTCTCATGTAAACAAACTAAGCAAGGTGCTTTAAGTGAACAGTGTGTTTGCATACTAGCATTATTTGATAATTCTTAAAATGGGACAAAACAGCGGCTCTTGAGTTACTAGGAGCCAGTTAAACTTAAATGTAAATGTTTTTCTGAGTTTCTCAGTGGCTCTCACTGAGATGAGGTTAAGAAAGATGCTGTCCAGCCTGAGTGGTAAGTTCAGTAGAAGGAGAAAGCTTGAACAGACTTCTTTGGGCACCAGGCTACTTACTGTGCTGTGAAACCCTGAGGCAGAGACAGTCACATGCTATCCCTGTCTAAAGCCAGCAGGTAAGAGGGGTAAGCTCAAGCATTGCTTGGACATGAACCCTTCACAGCAGACTTTATAATGTTGCCTGTTTAAGCTTAGACTCATGTGACAAGCTGTGACCAAGACCCTGGGGAAAGTCTTTGAGAAGGGATTCTGTGTTAGTGCCCTTGTTACTGTGCTGTGAAGAAGTCAGGTCTCAATGCTAGTAACTTGCAAAGTAATCTACAATTCTGTCTTCTGAGGCCTTGCTGGGTTGCTTCCAACATTGATTTTTTTTGGTTATAAGCCTTCTTGGAAAGAAGTTGAACAATTCTTGAAAAGTAATAGAGAAAGGGAAGGGTGTATACGTGATTAGTTGCGCCTGGACTAGAAGGTGTTTTTGTGGGAGAAGGGAAGGAGAGCAAATACATGTGTGTTGTATAGGTGAAAGTACAGGAGGAAGGTCTGGGGGATTTGTTGCTTTTCAATTATTAACTGCTATCTTGTTTGCTCTCAGGCAAGARCAGTGTGATGCAGCCTACAGATATCTAAGCTCTACATATGGTTGTTATAGGATGAGGATTGCTGTGGGTTGGGAGGTTCAGGGTAAGGTACAGTTCTACATAGAGCTTGAGCTGATCCAATATCTCACTGCTGCCAAAAGGGAAATGCCCTTCTTCCCATTCTTGCCATTTACCTTGTACCGTGATGGTGCTTTTTGGACATTTATGAGCTGATTTGACCTATTTGAAAGATGGCAAAACTTCCTTGTCTTGGTAGTCTGCTTCCTTGTCTTGGTAGTCTTCTGGCAGTTTAGGTAACTAAACTGACAAACAACGGGAACAATGGCAAGGCTGCCCTGCTTTAGTGACTGAGTTCAACCCATCTAATGGGCTGTAATCAGAGAGACATTATCACCTTGGAGGAGGCTGGTGAGCCTTCAGAGAACGGGGGAAGGAGGATTTTACGACTCCTTGAGACAGGGAGTGGTTTAAAAGGTGGCAAGGTACAGGAGATGTYGAGAAACAGTGCAGAAATTAAACAAGTGAAATAAGACTGAGTCCCAAGGTCTCACTTTGTCAGGGCTAATCGGCAGGTCGTTGATAAGATCAAAGCAGAAGGTTGTCCATTAGTATATGTGGATTACTTGGAAGATTTTTTTTTATTTCTGCTCCTGTTTTTTCATATGTGCTTAGAACTGTTTTGCCTGTAGGTAGATGAGTTATTGCTCCCTTTACATGCCACCTTATACTGGCATGAATGAAAATTAGTACCGCAGTACCTGGGTCAGAARCAGGTGGGGTACCTTTACTTCTGGAAAAGCAAACCTCCTCCTATGAAGTAACTGAGAAGCTCTGTAGTTTATGGTAGCAAGAAGATGAGCATGTCTCGGTTTCAGCTGCATGAGTCAGTTGGAGAGCAGCATTCGCAGATCTGAAGCAGAAGTGTCTTCCAAGAACCAGGAAGTGGTATTTCAGTGTGCAGTCCCAGTGCTTGTGAGGTGAAGGCTGCAGGGAATGTGTCATGATTGAAGAGAATGAGGCATTAAGAGACAAGTTTGACTAGAATTCTGATATATTTAATGTGATAGCAGGTAGATACTATGTTCTGTTTGGACCGAGAAAGTCTTCTCTTCTGAAACTGCTGGATTTGCTTGCAGCTCAACGTGTGAACATGACAGAGGTAAAAAGGTCTCTGTCAGTGAATCACCAGAAGTTTTCTCCCTTGTTATTGATGGCTTATTTTCTTTTGAGCATGAACCTGAGTACTTACCAATAGAGCCAAACAAAATGTGCTTCCGTTTTGGAATGGAAACTTGAGCAAGACATGTTCTGCAAAATACTAATAGTGATCCAAAACCTGCTCAGAAGTGGGTGGCAGGTGAAGTTTGGAAGAATTTCCCAGGTCTCTGTCAAATCTGGAAAATTGCTCAAGTAATTCCTACTCGGGCTGCTGTCAGGTTACCTTTCTGTTTTCCTCATACTATGTTTTCAGTTTAGCAGTTAAAAAGTACAGGTCTTTTTTCTGAAGAGATTATTTGATCAAGTAAACCAAACTTTTATCTCTACTACAGCAGTATGTGTCATTCTCTACTGACAGGGAAAGGGCTTGCAATGTGTTATGAGGGAGGGGAAGAACAGCATGACAAGATTATCATGAATACCTTCTATGATAAAACATAGTAGAACAATGAGCTGTTTGTACTCGTTAATAGCTTACTGTGCACTGCTTAACTTCTCTTTGGAGTGTGACTAGCTGTAATGTCCACTTGCTATTGAGTTCTGTAAATCTGAGTCATTGTCAAATCAAAATAGTAACATTTTAATTTTGTTCTTGCAAACTCCCTTCCTGTACCTGAGGGCGTGAACTTCCTTACAAACATTGCCTTACAAACATGACCATGGAGTGCTTTACTAGGTATTCTGGTACCCTTATCTATGTGAAAAAAATAGGAGTTCTTTTAACCTTGAATAGCTACAAAATAATAGGTATGAGCAGCAAGAGAATGAAACTAATTGAAGTATAAGGGTGGTGGTTTTTTAGGGACTATCTACACTGCTGATCAGTTGTTTCTGTGTAATGGCAATGCTCTTTGAGAATGTGTAGGTGGAGCTACTCCAAAGGACTGCTTTTAAAGGAGTTTTGGGATGGAGCAGTATACTGTGATGTTGGAACAGGGAAATAGTGTTGTTTGAAAATGTGGTAGCGACCCTTTCCAGTTAAAGAGACTAAATTGGTAAAAGGCAGTGTGAGCTTATGGTAGGCTGCCTACACAAGCGTGCTAAGAAATCAACAGAAGTTGCCTTCTCCTCAGTGTGTTTTGGGATTTGGCTTCAGCCTGCTTTATGTCAAGGCTCATTTATCCATGCTGAACTGGTCTGATTTAGTTCAGCAGTGCTGGGAGAAGGAGGAAATCTATCAGCCTTCCTACGGTGATCTCTTRTGCCAGGTGAGTTCCATAGTGTGAGAACAGCATCCTTGGAAAAGGTTGGTGCAGGCACTGTATGAGATAACCCCCTGCTCCCGTCTCAGCCGTGCTGGGCTGTTCCCCAGAGCACTCTGTGCTAGCAGAGCTCTCTCTTCCATTTCAGAGCTCTCTTCTTCAGCACAGGGCTCTCCTTAATTTGTTGTGTCAACATGGTAGCACTGCAGAAACTTCTGTCCTGCAGAGGCAGAGGAGGYTGGATGTGAGGCTTTAAATAGGGCAGCTGCTTTGGTGGGCACAAAAGGASAGAAACTGGGCTGCAAGGAGGGAGTCTGCCCTTCTGCCTGGCTCAGGCAAGACCCCACCTGCAGAACTGCCTCCAGCTCTGGGATCCCCAGCACTGGAAGGACATCGACCTCTTTAAGTGAGTCCAGAGGAGGCCTCCAAGATGATCAGAGGGCTGTAGCACCTCTGCTATGACAAAAGGCTGGGAGAACTGGGGTTGTTCAGCCTCGAGAAGRGAAGGATCTGGGGAGACCTTAGAGCCCCTTCCAGTGCCTAAAGGAGCTCCAAGAGAGCTGGAGAGGGACTTGGGACAAGGGCCTGGAGGGACAGGACAAGGGAATGGCTTGCCACTGCCAGAGGGCAGGGTTAGATGGGATATTGGGAAGGAATTCTTTCCTGTGAGGGTGGTGAGACCCTAGCACAGGTTGTCCAGAGAAGCTGTSGCTGCCCCTGGATCCCTGGAAGAGTTCAAGACCAGGTTGGATGGGGCTTGGAGCAACCTGGGATAGTGGCAGGTGTCCCTGCCCATGGCAGGGGGTGGAACAAGATGGTCTTTAAGGTCCCTTCCGACCCAAACCATTCTGTGATTCTATGAAAACTGAGGAAGAGAGAACTTACAGTTGTTGAGGTTACCTTTGTGACTGCAGTTTGCTACAAGCTGTGTGTTAAGCATGAAGAGATAGAGTGTTTCTTAGTGTTCAATTGAAAAAGAGAAGGTTGCTGAACTGTTTTGAAATGGCAGCTCTTTCACTTCTAACGCTGGCATTCATTCCATGGAATTGTAAACCTGTTACTGTGCGTTACCGTTCTGAGCATGGCCTACTGAAGTTTAAAGTTTGCTAATGGAGCARCTAATAAACTGGGATTTTATGCTTAACAGATCAGTAAATGTTCCTGTAAACTTTTATTTGAATTGCCCTTCAGTTTTCCCGCGTGACTGTGTGACACTTCGGGGATGTGTAGTATACCTTCCCTCCTGTACAGCTGCCTGCTGAAAACTGTCCTGAGAAAGCTCTTGCAGCATGGACAGCTTCCAGTGGGTATCTTTTTCTTTCTTTTTTTCGGTTTTTATTCCCTGTTTGCTGTACATCAGAATTGTCACAGCTGGTTCTAATGGCATTGCCGTGTCATGGCTCTAAATAACATATCTGCAATAGTGTAAAGTTTCCCAGGCTATTGTAACGTGAGTCTTACCCAGATTCTCAGATACTCCTGTCCCAAGTGCAAGGGTGATTTTGGGGGGTTGGAATGAAAAGGTGGACAGGGTTCTCCCAGTTCCAGCTCAGCTCTGGCAACCTCCTACCTCTGACCTATGCTTGTGAGCCAAGGGAGCTGATTGTGCCCGCATAGCATTGTGAAAAGATAATTGAGCTAATCACCTGGCTCTTCTGGTTAACACATCTTCCACGCGTGCCCAGTTAGTGATGGCTCTATTAACCGCTGTAGCAGTAGTCCGAGTTCAGGGTTTGAGCCCTGCTGACATTGAACCTGAATGCAAGGAAGCTGTTACCCCTCGAGATAACAGAARATGTTTTTCACTCTTGTTACATGTCCTAGAAACAAAGCCAGGATATAAGAGACACAAATACCTCCGGCATGTAAAAGAGATTTACAACGGTAAGGTGAGAGTTAGGCACTTGAAAGCTAGGAAGGAATGGTTTTGTGGTTGCCTACGCAATTGTTCTGAAGTTTCCTTGGATGCATTGYAATGCAGCTTTCCACAGGGCAGTGACCTGTCTTTGTTTTGCTTTCCCTAAAGAACTCACTAACTCATTTTACAGCCCAATACAAGGCAGAATGAATATTGTTTGTGCAACTTTTGCTGTCTCTTTTGTAACTGTCAGTCTTTGAGTTTGTAACCAGAGGATAATGAGTGTCAGTGAAACTCAGTTATGTTAATATTTCTGAAGCCACAGTTTCTTGGGYTTCTGTGGTTACAGAGAAGAAATGTTCAGGAAGTGTGCCCATTTGGACTATTAGCAGTAATCTTCTCCTTACTGTTTTATTTATTTCGTTCTCAATAACCTGCCAGAACTCATGGGCTGTGTCGTTTAATTCCTGCTCGATGCTTGCTTCTTTTCTGCAGTGTCTAATTTTAATTAGTATTCCAACAGCTTCAGGCAGACCAGAAGACTTGTGGTGACTTCCTCCCCCTCCATGGCATAAAATCAAGCCAGCAGTCTGAAAGATGGGTTTTGGCCTGGAAGCTTTTGCACAGAATTGCAAGAACTGACTCATAAGGCTCAGCCTCTTTTCAGCCTATATAGCACAAATCACGATAAGGCAGCTTGTGTTCCATAAACTGTTCTCTGCTAGTGACAGGAAAGGAAAGGGATTGGGGAGGCAAAGTAAGTCTCGTTTCAGGATAAGTTATCCTATTTTGTAAGCTCAGTTAACTGCTTTGATACTCTTGATTTAGATGATTATCCTTGGCTGAAAAAGGAGTGGATGACGGCCATCGTGCTGCTATTGTGTACTAAAATATCCTTATCCTGTGATCACATCTCCAGCTAAGGTCTTGATTTTCAGTCTTGTATGGACAAAAAAATAGGATAAGTGGTTTTCTTAATATCTTATTTTGGAGATGCAATGCCTTGCCCATGCCTTTCATTACTGCCACATTTGGAGCTGTAGCTCAAAAGGGTCTTTGGATGTGCCTCATTCTGGGTACATCTGGATCTGCCACACTGCCAGCAGAGATACTGGTACTGAAGTGTACAGGTTACCTGTTGGCAAACATAGAGAACACATTCTAATGCAGTTCATTCCAGCCCTCTGCATCATTCCTCCTGCTGAGGAATGGTCTAGAAGGGGTCTTGTTTTTCTGGGGAAATGAGCAAACCGAAGGTCCCAAACCAGCGTCTGAAGTTGCCTCTAAACCATAAGCCTGGGCAGAAGTATTGTAATTAAAGGAAGGACACACAGTAATTCTCAACTAATGAGAAGAACATGGCTTTTTGACCAGCTYGGGAAATACTGGCAGCTGGTGTTCAGATATTTTTCACATGAAGAGTTGTCTAAGAGSGATGAAGGATGAGGTGTAGCTGTAAGAATCTGCTGACTTCCTACTGCTGTTCTCTAAACGCAGCACTATTTTTTTGTACTTCACTATTAAGTGACTGGACAGTAAGACTTAGAAAGTATGGCAGATTTTTGTGATTCTTGCACTCTGCAGCAAAAACAAGTTTAGAAGGAACACACCACACASCAGAAGGTTGACCTAGAAGGGTCTGGTGAGCATCTGTTTCCTGTGCTCTTTGAGGATTGAGTATCACAAAATAAACTACAACCTGCTTTAATAAATCTAATAAACCTGTTATAAAGGGAGACAGTAAAAGGCCATTATTGCMATTTGATGCTATTGTGGAACTGCTGGGTGGGGTTGATAACAGACTGAGTAGTCTACAGTCTGTGACATGCAAGKAAGCAGGAAAAAAAATCCAGTTCTCTTAGCAACCTGATTTTGGGGAATATTTCTTACCAAGAGGTGATCTGGTTGAAAATAAAGCGGAAGTGCGTAGTTTTAAAGTGCACAGTATGTTAAATTAAGATACAGTACAGTGCTCCTGCTGTGCTGGAAGGTCATGCAAGTGCTTTTTCAGACTGGATCAAATACTGTTTAGACTTCAGTTATGAATGTTTCAGAATATGGATCAACTTATTAATACGTGTTGGTGTTATACAGAAAATACTTTGTTCATTATAAGTTCATTTAAAAGTAAGATATGGTTGGTGAGCTGCCAGTATGGGACTGAGGAARGTGTAGGTTGCCCGCTTGAAAGAAAACAAAATAAATTCAGTCTCCRAAAAGAATTCTAGTTTCCAGGTTAAAAAGCCTCCAGGTTTGTAATATGAGAATATTGTCACTGATGATGCACTGGAGGGAGGGGATGCCATCCTGGGGAACCTTGACAGGCTTAAGAAGTGGGCCTRTGGAAACCTCGTGGAGCTCAACAAAGAGAAGCGCAGAGTCCTGCACCTGGGTCGGGGCAATCCCAGACACATCGACAGCTTGGRTGGAGAAGAGATTGAGAGCAGCCCTAAGAGAAGGACTTGGGGGTGAAGGTTGATGAAAAGCTCACTGTGAGCTGGCACTGAGCACTCCCAGCCCAGAAAGCCAGAGGAATCCTGGRCTGCATCYAAAGGAACATGGCCAGCAGGTCGAGGAAGGGGGTTCTCCCCCTCTACTCTGCTCTCATGAAACCCCAGCTGGAATACTGCATACAGTTCTGGTGTCCCCCACATAAGAAGGACATGGAACTGTTGGAGGAGATCCAGAGAAGGCCATGAAGTTGCCAAGGGGACTGGAGCACCTCCCCTATGAAGACAGGTTGAGAGAGTTGGGGCTGTTCAGCCTGGAGAAGAGAAGGTTGTGTGGAGACCTCACAGCACTTTCCAGTGTATCAAGGGGCCTCCAGGTCAGCAGAGAAGGACCCTGCATCAGGAGCTGGAGTGACAGGACAAGGAGTRATGGGTACAAATTGAAAGAGGGGAAACAGGCTGGATATTAGGAAGAAATTATTTACTGTGAGCGTGGTGAGATACCAGGACAGATTGCCCAGGGAGGTTGTGGGTTTCCCAAAGCTGGCAGTGTTCAACCTTGAGCAACCTGATCTAGTGGAAGGTGTCCCTACCCATGGCGGGGAGCGGTTTGGGACTAGATAATCTTTAAGGTTCCTTCTAACCCTTAACATCCCGTAATTCTGTGATTCTATAAATGACAATTTCAATGGAGTGCCTTGGCCTGGCTGGCACTTGGGTAGGGAGCCAGCTTAAGGTGCTCAGCAGGCTGTGGGACCAGCTGTGTGCTGTCATTGCTGCAGGGGAGGGCATGGAAATGTGTGTGGGACTGGTAGTGCTGTCTCTGAGGGACTGAACCTACCGTCAGTCTGCACCAGCACGCTGGTTGCTGCAGTACATTCCTTCTGTGGGCTGCCTCTTGCAGTACTAGGGAAAACCACCCAACATATGTCTGTCAGGACTTGGTTCCCATTTCTGTCTGTTTGAAATGTAAAATTCAATTTTAGTTATTGAAGTGTAACTGCTTCAGGATTCCTCTCAACTCTTGTTCTCTCTCGCTCCTCTCTGGGAATATTCAGCTGGAATCAGACTGCTTTCCAGGAAAAAAAACAATAAGGCTGACTGTTCTCAGAAAGTGGGACAGCCATACTTGCTTCTTTTCCCTTTTGTCCTATTGTTCTACCATTCCACTTTCAGTAATTTCAGTGATAATTTAAGCTTGAATAGTTGGAGCTGCTTAAAAAATTATTCTTGGGGCAGAAAGTTTGTATTAAAACACTCTGGCTGCTGGCTTTGCCTGATTCACTTTTGTCTCTGTGAGCTTGGATGTGGTGGTGGTTTCTGACCAGGTTTGTGTCTTCCCTCAAAATCCCAAGCAGTATTCATGTTGCACCACATTGTGCATTGCAGTAACTGTACTTCTGCAAGGGAGTAGTACTTGAATTTCTGCCTTGAAATTTGCTGGATCTCCTTGCCTGCTGGTAGCTTGAGTTTTGCAGTGGGTAACTTCAGGTCAGTGTCTCTCCAGCTCTATTGGGTAAGTGTTGTCAAAGAAGGAAGAAGTAAGTAAGAATGGGAAAAATATTTAGCGTGTTAAAATTGAAAGTTCCTTATCAGATGACCAATGGTAGTATGTCTTAACCATTGTTTTAGTCTATGTTCTCTTTGTTTTGGCCTCTAGTTGAGAGTAGCTAATGTGAATTCTGCTCCAGTTTGTTGTACATGCATGTTGACTTAACTGAATCGAAATCTGGCTAGATTACGGAGTAGAGACCTTGATCTGCAATTTGCTGTGTATTTTTAAACTATTTACCTGAGAGTCTCATAACCTAGTTAAGAGGCTGCTTAACAGGTGTTTGTGATGGTAACAATCCCTACGTTTTCCTGAGTATCTTCTTTAAGAACTTACTTTATTTTCTTCTTTTCTTTTTTCTTTTTTTAAGAAAAAGATGAATCAGATAGTGCTGCCTGAGGGATCAGGCTTTGTTGAGCATTCTGAAAGAAGAATTGTCTTTTGACTGCAGAGTGCTCTCAAGTTCATTGAAGACTCCAGCTCCCATATAGGAAGCTGAACGTACTATCTGACTCTGCTAGTGAGTTGTGAACACAGGAGAGGCTGAAGGGCAAGAGAATGGTGATGAAACATGATCTCTAATTTTGCAACTTTGACCAAGAAGACTCTGATGCCCACTACCCTGCTCCATGCTCAACAGGGTGACTTGCAGAAATTTTAGGGAAGTGTGGGTAAAGTAAGCAACTTAAACTTGGTTTAGTTTTAATCTTTAGTTGCCCAGGAGTCTTGTGGGATGAAAGACTAGATGGGAGTTTGCTGTGTTGTGAAGGCGGAAACAACCCTTTTCTGCTTACGATGGGGTATGGCCAAATGCCTGCTTATGTCTTTCAAAATCCTTTGCTGCCTTGCCTCTGTAGTAAGTGGTTATTGGAAAGGAAGAGGGACTGCAGGATCTGTCTCTACCCAACTTACCTCTGACCATTTTGGAGCAGCTTGCTGTGGATGATGCCTGCGGCTCTTGCTTGCCTAAGTTGGACTATGTAAAATGTGAAAGTGGATTAAATGAGACATGCTGTTTTTTTGGCCTTGTTAGAGAATGACTTGTTGATAAACATGACCAAATAAATGTCTCTTTGGGAGATTTTTGAGSCTTATTTTCACAGCCTTCATTTCTTGGAAGGTAAGATGGCCAAACCCTTACTATAATGTGGTTTTTTTCCCCGATTCCTGGAAGACTTTTGACTTTGTCAAAAGTGTGTGCCATCTTTACTTGAAAATCCATTTATGTAATCAGATTGTGGGAATAGATCCTCATTTGTTTTAAACATTCTTTCGGTAGGTATCTTCAGTGAAAATGATTGCAATCTCACTAATGCGGCTGTATATTAGACAGTAAATTAAGCAATTTGGTATAACATTGTTCACAAATATTTAACTTCTGAAGTTATTCTGGTATGAGATATTTTGAACATAAACAGAGCTGGCTCAATGCCAGTCATGTTTGTGGAAACAAGTTCTATGGACACACAAGTCGAACCATGATGGTACCACTTTGAAAAGAAGCCAGGGCTGGCTGAGTTGTAAAGCCAAGCAAATATGAATTGTTAAAATCACAGCTGCTGTTTCAACCTCAATTTTTTGGCCCTTGCACTTGCCTGGTGTAACTGGCTGATGTAAGAGTCCAGAGGGAAATGCAGTGTGCACTCAAGTAATTAAAGTCTGTGATATAATACCCAGTGGAAGAGGGAATTAAGGTTGCACTGTCATCTGTAAATCTTGCATTTGCTAATTTGAGTGCGTGACTTAGCTGCATCAACTGCTCAAAAAAAGCCTCAAAACCCACCCTGGACACTGAATTCTCTGCCTGCTGTTGGCAGCTGGCTATGTATCCTGAGACWCTGCAGGCTGTAGTGCTGCTGCATTTAGGGACAGTTTATGATAGCTGGCAACAAAGAAAGGTGATGCTTCAGACTGATGTTCCTAATCTCACCTTTAAAGTTTCCCACTCAAATAGCTTTAAAATACATGTTCTTTTAAATTAACTCTTGAATGTACTTAAGAAGATTCTCTATAGATTACTTTTCTGTCAAAGTGGTATTTTTTCAGAACACTGGAAGACAGTTCTGTACTGCCAGAACTGGTTTCCTGTTGAAATTTCAACATTTGTTTTACCCTCCCTCAGTCATTTTATGTCATTAGCTAGTCTTTAGAAAACAAAAACCCCTAAATGTCATGTTTTAAATAAGGAAAAGAACATTCCCATTGTCCCAAGCAGCCCCTGTTTGCATTAAAAACCAGATGAATCTGTGACAAGAAACCCCAGAGTGTACTTTGGATTACAAACTTGTTAATGGTAAATTTGCCTTGGAGTTAAAAAGTCCTGCATGACTGGAAATTATGACTTCATGGTGTCTGTTAGACTATATGAGCTGCCACAGAACATACCTAGGGCTTATTCCTCCTGTGAGTTAGTGGCTGTAATTCGTAGTGGTCATGTTGTGAGCCCTCCAAATGTACTTGATTTACTGGAGACGTTTTATGTCTCCACTTTGTGCTATTGGAAGARTGATATGTTGAAAGGATGACTCCCCAGGCTGAGCTGACACAGAATTGTTTTGCATTTCTTGATTTATTGGATGAAGATGTTATATATGCAAACGCAGAAATTGCTTGTATTTGTYGGTGTTTGCTAGAGAAATGGAGCTGTTGTTACATTTAAAAAAACCCAAAACAACAACAAACCACTGTCCTTGAAATGAAATTGGAATATTGCCGATATAAGTAATGGTTTATTTATTAAGTTTTTTCTGGCATAAGTGATAAACCTGCATTTTTCATGAGTCTTCCAGCACTATTGGTAGCAATACCTTTTGGGGCATGAGGTGCATGGTATATTTCCTGTGTAGTTTTAGGGATGGCTTTGTCATGTTCACATTTATATTTGGCATTCCGTGGCTTGCTGCCAGGTTGTATGCAATGAGAAGAAATGCCCATGACACATGTACTGSTTATGAGGCCCCGCTCTAATGAGCAGAAGTGTTTCTGTCCTGCATGGGAATGAACATAATTCCTGAAATGTCTGGTTTTGTTGCTTTGCCCACACCAAGTGACTTCCTCTGATCTTTATTAATTAAGTGCTTATTCTTGTTTTACATGCAAATACATTATGGGCTAAGATTGAGGTCTGTATTAAGGTCAGATAAGTGCTTTGTGTATGTTACATCAAACTTACGAGGTAAGTTACGAGGGGAGTTTCTTACTGGTTCTGGGAGGAAGATGACTTCTTGAGAGATAGAAATAATGCAGTTTGTTCTGTTATGTCAAAATAATGATACTGAAAAACGCATTATTGGGAGTTCTGTTTCCATTTAAAATGGAGACAGTTCTTTCAGGATGCTCAACAATCAGTGTATTGAGGAACATACTACTTGGAAGATGCTGCTCCTGGAGCTCTTTTCCCCATTTGGCCTTGGCTTTGGGCTGTTACACCCCATTATAAATTATCTGAGTATCTTTGTTGTATCCTGCTATTTGAAATACACAGGAGCATACTCATAATTACTTGCTAAGTTTAATTGCCTGTTGTTGGTGATAAAAAGTAAGTCAAGGGTCCTTTCTTTAAAAACCAGAAGTGATCTCCTGACATTTCACTTTCTCAGAATCTTTTGCCAGTAAATTTAGTAAATGAGTTATTATGTTTGCCTATTTTTTCAGTTACACTCAGTGTTTCTCCTCCTTGTCTGCTGCACTTTTGGTTTCCATCTCTCTCCTCTTGGTCCTGACCTGAATATATGCACTTGCTCCCATGTAAAGGCAGGATGATTGCTGCCTCTCAGATCTGCTCAATCTCRCCTGGGAAAAGAGCATTTGTGCTGGGGGCAGTGCAGTGCCCTGCTTTGGCTGTAAGGTGCTGTGATCATAAACTACCACAGTAAACAAAAATTTGGTTTGTACTACTTGTACACAGCATGAAGTAATGGCACCAGTCAGTGCTTGGAGTGCTGGCCTGGAAACAGCTGTCTGTACAGTGGGGAACACTGAACTGTTATCAAAGAGAGCAGTGATCAAGTTTCTGCCTCAGCATCTGCCTGCTGCTAATCTTTCCCTCTCTTCTCTCCCACCCTTAGCTTCTTTTTTTCTTCCTTAAACTAGTGAGATCAAGCTACTGGAGAAAGCAGTCTTCTGCTGGCCACCCCTGAGGCTCAATGAAGAAATGTTGCATAAATAGACTGAACCCGGGGCGAGCAAGGCTTTTTGTCTTAGAGCACAATATGTCAGCATACCAGCTTGGGCTAACATGGAGGGAAACTGGACTTAGACATACGATTGTGTCATCCTCAGTCATCATGCCAGCTTGTCAAACCATGATGTGAAGAGAGATCAGTGCCCTGTGACGTGACACTGTGACTTGTAAGATACACACCCAGCAACTCCCGTGTACTTAAGATAGCAACAGTAGTGGCAGAGGGTGCGGTGTTGGGTGTACGCCAGTGTTTTGCAATATGCTGTGCACATATTGGCGTGTTTTGAGCTTGGAGGATTCTGCCCCTTCCCTGAGGATCTTTAAAATGGGGCCTATACCATGAGCTAGGTAAAGGAATGGGTCAAATTCAATACCCTGGCATACAGTCAGCATGGGTGTATCCTGTTCTTGATCACTGCTCAGTAACAGAGAGAGTGTCAGAATTGTGGCTGGTGCAAACCCAGGTGAGCTCTGCATTAGCTGTGGAGCAGTCCCTGTGTTAGAAGCACACTGGTGATTTGAGTTTGCCTAGTTTGAGGTTTCTGCAATCAAACCTAAATTTAGCACAAACCCACATTAACTAATTTTAGCACTCTGCTGCTGCATGAGGTGCAGTCTAGAGTTACTGGCACTGACGAGGATAGCCGAGGCTTGCCTTGATGCTCTAAAATAGCAGCTGGACTTCAGGTCCGTTTTTTTCTCCCCAGTTGTATGAATGTTACAACTCTACAGGCATGTATTTTGCAATACCTCCCCTTTGTAGCTGGTACTGCAAGGTATCCTCCACTGGGGTTAAACGTGGTCTGACACAATGAGCTGAGCCAACTCTGCAGAGCTGCTAGCACCTGACATTTTTTTGCCTTGCTGCTGGCTTTGCAGCGGGCTCTGGCTGCACTGCAGTGACAGCAGAACCCTGAGCATGCCCTGGTCACTGTGCAGCATCTGTGGGTGTTGCTGTGTGGCCACGGTAGGGCTGAGGGGCAGGACACCACRCTGGTGGCAGCACAACTGGGAGATCTGTACGGGGAGTGGGATGAGATGGCTCCTAAATGCAAGAACAATCATTGTAACCTGTGCTGGTGTGCATATAGATCTTTCAGCCCACAAAGCGCATGGAAACGTGGAATAGGCACTCCTGTATGTCTGGAGCTACATCACTGGTTGGGGTAGGGGGAATCTGGGCAGGGGAATTGACACCCTCTAAGCAATGCTGCAAACTGGTAACAGTCATGCAATTCCATAGCAGATAGTATCCAAGGCTTCATTTTAACGGCAAAGAATTGTTCCTTCAGGAATATAAGCCAGCTGCTGTTTCCTTACTGTTATTGTTTTTCATACAGAAGTTGAAAACAATGTTGAAAGCGTTAAAGCAAATGAAATGTATTTGAATTGTGCATAGTCTGTGTGATGTAGCTACAGCATGCGTTGTCTTGGAGAAGATGAGAAAATAGTATCCAGTCTGAGCTTCTGTACTTTACCTGATATAACTTAAAAAGATTTGGATATATAATACAATGCAGTAATCCTATACAGCTTTGAATGCAACTGTGAGAACACCCTTTTCACTAACTAGGCTTTGAAGTTAACAATTACAGTTTAGATTTTTGTTCAAATTAAGCCATAAATTATGCTTAGAGTTGATGCATCTTTTCTGCTTTAAAATTTGAAAGAAAGGATGCCACTCATTTATTTTGGACTGTGATAATTATCATCTTTATCTTGTATGTTTTTTAAATGTAAAGTAGAAATCTAAGACTTATGAAAACAAAGACTGCAAGAAAGTATAATTATGGGACAATTGGAAATTGTCCTGGTTTAGCCCCAGCTAGCTACCAAGTACCATGCAGCTACTCGCTCACTCCCCCACCAGCAAAAATGAATGTTTTAAAATGATGATCTCTCCAACCCTCCCTAATTTATTTCAGGTTTATGACTCCGACTGTTGCGACAGCATTCTTCTGGAGCTGCGGGAATATCTGCCAAAATACTTCGGTGTCTGGTCACCACCTACTGCACCAAATGGTACTGTTCTAATTTTATCTGTTAATCCAAACCTCCTGGAAAAAAGTTCTGGAGACTGATTTTTGGCGGTTGTGAGCTCAGTAGGGTTTTTTTGGACTTGTTTTGTAAACCACYGTTGTTCCCTCTAACAACTGGTTCCAGTTTGCAGTCCTGTGGCTGGATTAGGTCTTTGGGGTCTTCCTCCCAGGGAAGAAGGCACGTGGCTGTTTGTACAGCAAAGGTTTCCTGAGTARCCTGGCCTGATGCACATTGCCCCAGAGCTGCTGCTGTGGGTAGGGTTGTGGTGGAGGGGTGGGCTGGTTGCATGGTTATGTCCAGTCAGGCCATCAAAACGAGAAGAACCTTGTAGGTGTGGAAGAAAGGAAAGATGGATAGGCTGGGGCTAAGGGGAAGCATTCAAACCAGAATCTGCTGCTGGATTTCCAGAGATTGGATCCCATCACTATGCCTAACCATGCAAAGCAGTTATTTCAGCAGGTACCATGGTGGGGAGCTCCACTTGTCATCCTCTGTTACTGGTTTGARTGAAACCAAGAGCTGGTGTCTTAAAATTTGTATTTGTATAACAATAGGAGTCAGGAAGAAAATGGTGCTTTGGTAGACTAATTGGAAGATTGTGTCTTCAAGAGAAAATGCATRTTATTTAAAACAGAAACTAGATTTTCTTCTGGAGACTTTTCTAGTTCATGCTGGGGAAATGGAGCTTCTGGAACACACAGAAATAAAGGGATGCCATGGAGTCTATTTAAATACATGGTCACCAAAACTAGATGCTATGGTCCTTTAAAATAACTCTCTCTTCTTTTGTGTATGCTCTCACTTCATAGACTTGTTTTCCAAAGGGAAAGACAGTATCCAAAGACATGGTGTAATCTCTACAAGAAGAAATGAAAGGAACATTGTGGTAGTACAGGCAATTTCTTGGCTCAGATTTGCCTTCACGCTTTCCTATTTGGCACTAACTCAATCAGAGCTATGTTTTTCCTTCCCTCACAGTTTAATGTGTCATGGAGTTCACTTAATATCCCCTCTGAACTGCAAATAATTTTTTTCTATTCGCAATATGATCTTAAGATGTAAAAATAYGTGGTCTAACCAAGGTACAGTAATTCAACACGTTCCTCGATTGCTTTGAGAGTTCACTAGCACTGTGCACCATGGGGCTGGGATTTGGAAGG
Source organism: Amblyornis subalaris (assembly GCA_018881555.1). Lineage (NCBI taxonomy): Eukaryota > Metazoa > Chordata > Aves > Passeriformes > Ptilonorhynchidae > Amblyornis > Amblyornis subalaris. The sequence goes on from JACAXG010000003.1 coordinate 22,749,661, forward strand.
TATCCACCAGTTGKTCAGACATAGGCAGTAGGAGTAACCGTTTAAAGGAAGAGAAACTTCTGGTTTTGTTTGTTTTGCTTCTTGAAAAGGCTGTCCACTGTCATSAGCCCTCTTCATAGAAAGCTGTGGCAGCAGTTCAGCCAAAACACTGCACTGTCAACTCTTTTATCTGTAGTATTAATGAGCTTTGTGTAGTTGTGATAGAAATCAAAAGTGCTGGAGATGATGGAGCTTAGCAGAATGAATGTGTATCTTGTTCTTAAATGTAGATTGAGGACATATCTGTAGGTTTTTTGCAGTCTTGACATTGGAAGCCTTGACCTTTCCCTTGGCAATCCCTGCTCTGCAGGCTCTGGGATCACAGCTCCATACAACCTCTGAGTAGTGAACCCAGTAATTTCTTATTTTTACTAAATTTGGATATAGGTGACTTCTAAAAAACCAAAACATAGCCACTCTGAACTTGATTTGTGACCATCTCTGAGTTTCCATGTGACAGGTAAGCAGGAACTGCAGTGGTTAACGTGAAGAACACAATTTCTTTCCTTAAGAGAAATGTAGGGACAAGCATCAGTCTTTTCTACTGAAAAAGTAGGTAAGTCGATGAAATTGCTAGCTAAAAGGGGTGAGATGTATGAAGTGTAAATGAGAATGTAGGAAGTGTGACAGAAAAGATGGACTTCCAGTATCAATACAATTTGTAAAATAACTCCCATTCTGCTGAAATCACATACCCAGTGCTACTGCAAAGGAAATGAGGGTAGAGGTGGGTGAGATGCTGTCTCCCTAAGCTCATCTAAAATGGGTYGGATTTAAACTTTAACTTCACTGGCATTGTGGGCATTTGGAGTTTATTCACAAAGAAGTGGAAAAGATGTAGGAGCCATCTGCTGCTGCTGAGTTTTCTGAGTTTGGCTGCCTAGTTGTTGCCCATGCTTTTTTTTTTTTTAAAGTAACCTTACTGCTGCTCATTTTGTACTGTTACCTAATTTTKTTGCCTAACCTGAGAACAGGGTAGATAAATATAACCTAGCTTCAAACCTTTATTTTCTTCATTTGTTGCTGTGGGCAATTGAGGCTCTTCCTTGCTTATTCTGTGTTTTGAGAGATGTCTCCTAACTTATGAAAAGGAATCAGATGCCTCGAATGACTTCGTCACTTCTGTCTCCAGTGAGGACTGAATGCACTGGCATGTCCATGCTGAAGTCTGCAGTGATTCATGCCATGGATACTTGCTGAATTTTGGTGGCCTTTTGGTTTATCTCCTTTGGGACTGTAATGAAATATGTAAATAATATGTCAAACCACACCTTCCTGCCACTAGTAAATAGAAAAGGACAGGGCAAGTCTCTGATGAATGATTTATTTAAGTCCTTGAAATGTATGGTCAGGACTATCTAGCAAAGCAAGATATATAAAAACAATTATGGATTTTTCTCTCGGGGGGGGGTTTTAATTTAATTTGGTTTTAGGTGGCAAATGCATCATTTCCAGAAGCACATTGGGTTAGCAGGACACTACATAATAATTTAGAAAGTCTGAATTGCTTGAAAAATCTGCAGGTTTTTGTTTAACAAAGCAAGAAGAAGGGAGAAAAGCGCCCTAGTTACCTGGGCTGAGGTGCAGACTCACTGATGCCCTTGAGAAGGACACATGGTCAGAGCTTCAGAGACATGCAGTAACTGACTTGAAAATGAAGAGCAGTTGATACCTATCTGAGGTTTAACTTTGTTTGCCTTAGTCTCAGTGTTTGGAGATATTGTAGGTGTAACTGCTGGAAGTGAAAGTTAGGTATGTACTGATACTGTGGGTTTGGGAGCTGTTTCATTAGACTGTTGAATACAGTGSAAATAAGCACCCAGCAGTGCCAGGAAAAACGGAGTGTAAACAATTGATCCATTTGTTTGAAGCTGTAATGAGAAAAAGTAATTTGGTATGATGGTTTATCCAGGTGGCATTGCTCTGCMAACAAGGTCAGACAGCTCTGTGAGAGCAGAGAGGTGTATTGAACAGATGTAACGSTCTTGATTCTGAGCTAGCAGTTACCTAACGAGAAAGACTTAATTCCAGAAATCGTGAGAGAGGTGAGAAATTTCTGGATAATTCACAGGCTTTGCCAAATAATTAGTATTTCCCAGGTTTAGTGTTAGCTACGAAAGTAATTTAATGCTTAATTTCCTAAGAATAGTTATTGTTACATTTTTAGGAGATCAGTAAGATAGTCCAGTTTAACAAAGCTGAAAGGGATGGGGAACAAAGAAGTGACAGATATTTAGGACTTTTAAATATTTGGGAAGTGCTGAATGTTGCTGGTTTATGGTTAAAAAGAGAGAACTAGACCAGTGCAGTAGAGGACCGTGGATACCCATGGGTGCTCATGGAAATAGTTGTTTTACACTACTTTCTATATGGCTRTATTTTAGGGTTGATGAAAACATTGCATCTAAACAATTTGTATAATTTTGTATTTCTAACAGTTTGATTCTGGAGGGTTCACAACATGATCCAGAACATTTTGGGGTTGGTGGTGAAGGACTGCAGCCCTTTTCTGAGGTGTTTTTGTATTTACTGACTTTCCTCACCTCCCATGCAAACCTGTGGTTCTTTGCTTTTGGGAGCTATTTGCTGAAAACCTTGAACTTTATTTAGTTACTTTCTGCATTGTGTTAGAGCAATGACACAAATCTGTTGATTGCAGTGATTTCTGTAATATGCAAAAGGAGTCAGAAGGATGACACTTAGATTTTTACACTTTTTGTTTTAATAGGAGATAGCTAACTGGTTTCATGGACTCCCCAGATTTCGGTAGTGGCTCCCCAAAGTCCTGCAAAAGCTGTGCTAATATSTGACTGAATTAGACCTCTCTATAACAACTTTGCACAGTAAAAGTGACACTTGCAGTTCAGGTGATACAGAATACACTGCCTGGTAGAGAGAGTATTTGTCCTGCTTCTCCTTTGGGGATATTCAGTGAAGAAATATCTTTAGGCACTCCAAGCACTTTTGGGGTTTCTTGGTCCAGCCACCTTCCCAAAGGGACTGTCGGAAATCGATGAAAGGCAGCCTAGGGATTGAAGAGCATTTTCTCCAAAAGGTGTACCATGAGAAATGAGTGCAGAGGGGAGAGGGATAAAAAGAAGCAAAATGAGCAAAATGAGCTGCCCTTCAGCTTCTGAAGGCTAGGACTGAAATGTTCATTTCATTTTTAAAGTGACACAAAGGACCATCTGCCTTGCAAAACCAGCCACACAGTAACCTGCATTTGTATGTGCTTAGTAATATTCTTTGAGATGTGTTAATGACTTAATAAAAGCTACTAATGGATTTCATCTGGGCAGTAATTTGAATTTGAATTTGAATGCTAGGTTAACGCATGTTAGTTGTATACAATTTTCTAAACAGTRAATCATTTAGATTTTCATACCAACAGAATTTGTGGTTGTCAGTGACCATGATTTAGTCTGCATTTGGAGACAAATTTGACTCTTAAAGAATTCGTGTGATGTTAAGCCTTAAACTATTCACCTTCCTCCACAGGTGCTCAGGAGAAGCTATGTAGTTATTTTGCTTTGCCCCACTGTTAACAAAGGTTTTGGTTTTTTGACAGATACCTACCTAAAACTGGAAGATGTGACCCGTAAGTTTAATAAACCTTGCATAATGGATGTAAAAATAGGTCAGAAAAGTTATGACCCRTATGCTTCAGCGGAGAAGATACAGCAGCAGGTCAGCAAGTACCCGCTGATGGAAGAGATTGGCTTTTTGGTTCTTGGAATGAGGGTAAGAACTTGTTTTGTCTTCACTTTCAGCTTATGCTCAGGCCTCTTSTCCCACACCAGGTACAGCAACTGGTTTTCCTAGCAAACGATAACCCTCTTGAGTTTTAAATAAATTAAGTCTTATCTGARTGTCTTGGTAGTGCTGGTATCAACTGTTGTGTGAAATCTGTTCCAAAACACTGCTCTGCTTCACAACAGATGTTTAACTTGGCCGTGTCCCTTAGGGCAAGCTGTTTGCAACCTGGGCACTGTATGTGTATACAAGAGAGGGACTGGGTGTTTAAAACTGAATATAGTTGCAATTAATTCTTCACCACCACAGCAGATATTTAAAATTATTAAGAGGGTTTTTTGTGGTGTGGGTTTTTTTTTTTCCTTTCAGGCTTACATCAGAGATTTACATACTGAACCAATCTCTCTAATAATTTAATAATGAGCTGTATCCTCTCTACATTTTTCATCTTGATRCTCTGTTTTTAAATAAAAATAACTTTTACGTAATTTTTCTATTTAGGGAAGAGTAAATAAGCTCTCAGAGGTGATGCATATAGCCATGAACAGCTGCTTATGTTCTGCATTTTAAAAAGCTTTCCATCAGAAGGAAACTTCTTTTGATGCTTACACATTCAAGGAACAGCTGTCAGGGGAAGGTTAGTTGGGCATGCATGAGGCCCTGCAGATGTCTCTACTAACTCTTATTACTCTTAKAAATACTAAGATTCAGTATTTGTGTATTGGCTACTTTAAGACTTCAGTGTAAAGAAAAGTTGTACAGAACATTTGTGACTCAGTAGTAGAAATGTGTTGATGTCAGTACTGGGTTCCTGATGCAATTCAAAAGTACTTTTTTCTGCTATGATTGGTGCAGGAATAATTTTCTTTTTGATGTGAGATTTTTGTTTTGCTTCTCACGCACAAAGCCAGGGCTCCTCAAGGTCTGCATCAACACTCAGAAATGGCTGAAGACTTTCATAAGCTTCCCTTTTGCTGCAACAGCAGCCAGATTGCACCATYGTTCGAGATAATTCTAATATCTCTGTAGTGTTTTGTGCAGAGTTGCCCAGGCTCCCAGCCTTAACTCTGCCTTGAGATAAGCTGCTCTATAAATTATAGTGGTCATGAGTAGTAATTATGTAAGCCTATGAGCAAGAACGTGGGAGTTAAGTCAAAAAACAGCCAAACAGTTTAGATGGAAAAGGAAGGTTAGAGATTATATCTTTGGATTTGGTTGATGTCATTATGTAACCTTTCTTATCTCATGTGTAAAACAATGTACTGCATGTCCTTTGTTTTGTGACAGTGCAGAAGGAATGATTGATTGCTTCTGTGGTAGGCTTGTGATTGTTGTTTCTAACATTGTCATTTATTTGTGTCTTTGTCCTGTAGCAGGAATTCTTTGAATCCCACAATTCAGACTGGATGTATAATGGTGATTCCCCCAAGCCAGTGCAGTTTTCCATCCAATGCTTAACTAGATGAGATTTGGTTTTTTGCCTTTGGCACCAAATTGCATGTTGGAAATWGTTTTCTGAAGAGAATTGAAAAGGTTCCTCCTGCCCTCACACAGCACTTGGTGAAGTCTGAATTCACAAGGCATTTTCTCTGCCTCATGATTACAGGGTGTTCTCGGCCTGTCTCCTTGCTTTATATTTGCAACATTCTGGCCATACTATAAAACACTCCTACACGGACATGTACTGCCCAGAACAGCTCACGTGCTGGATGAAGGTTGTTCCTGTTTGCTGGACAAAACATGATGTAACGAGGAAGTAGAGGGGTTTGGTTTTAATCTCTCCATTCAGTGTTATTTTTACCAGGGAGGTGGGCTTGTGTGGTAAGTTTTTACAAGAGCAAGAAGGAGAGGGCTGAGAAAAACAGAGAATGTAACTATGCTTTTTTTAAAACACCCATCGTATAAGTTGTCATGAAGAGATACAAGCAACAAAGTGTTATAGGTGGGGGTTTTACCCCAAAATCTATTTACAGTGTATTTTGACCCCAAAGGCTATTGAAAGAGCTTTTTTCTTATGCACTGGTAAACAAGTAGTGATCTATTCATATATAAAATATTTATGGTGTGTCCTTAAAAATGTGAGTCTCCTGTCTGGCACAGCATTAATTTATGTGCACAGTTCTGGGATTTGACATGTGCTAACCTATATTTAGCTTAACACACTGAATAGACAGAATAAATGCATGGAAATGCATTTAGAAAACACAGTTATTTTAATAACTGTTTAAAAACACAATTCTGTATTTAGTGGAGAAATTCCTTTCTTTAACAGATGCCRCATCCCTGGAAGTGTCCAAGGCCAGGTTGGATGGGGCACGGAGCAACCTGATTAAGTGACACATGTCCCTGCCCATGGCAGGGGATTGGRATTGGATTGTCTTTAAGGTCCCTTCGAAACCAGATCATTCTGGGATTCCATGAGATTGGGCATGATTTGTTATGAAAGTAGTGAGAGTTTATATAGAAGTTGGAAGTCTCAGGTACTGTTGTARTAGCAAAAATACAAATTGTAATATGGTTTCAGTGGTAGAAATACAAACAGATAAGAAATCTTTTCACAGCACAGGCAATGTTAAATAAAGAGCATTCTGCATGCTGTTGAGTACAGGCAGAATATATGGGCTGTGCCCTCGTTTCAGATTCACAGTCCTTTTGGAATCCACAGTTCACAGTTTCTGCAGGTTTTTCTTTTTTTCCGGAACATTGATTGCAATCTCACTTATTCCRTATTTCTGAAATGCTTTTTTAATGCACAAACTGGTGATTATGYAATTTTGCCAGTATAATCCATCATTGACTTCTATTGTTTGTGCCTATGAACATGCAGGCAATAATGTTTAATAATCAAAGCTGGGTTTACAAGTGAGTTTTCTAATCTACAGCACATGATTCTGCAAGATATTTTCAAACTGACTGTAGCTGACTCTATATGAGTTTTTTATGAACTCTTTCTAGTATTGTGGTAATTTTCACGAACTCTGATCTGTTAATAACAAGATTTAGGAAGGAAGTAATAAAGGTATTAAATCCTGCATCTAGCATTCAGATTCTTCCACAGTAAAAGATTACCACAACTGGGGTTTTTACATTTATAAGTCTAATTCAAGCTTTGATGTTTAAGGAAACAGGAAGACAAAGCAAAACAAAAACTAAAAGAAAACAAAAAATCCATGAAACTAAAAATAAATAAATAAATAAATAAATAAAACTCCAACCCAGAGAAAGCAACTGAAAGCCCTGCAAAAAAACCCCTCCAAGCTGGAGCAGGTGTTTTTTGTATTACATCAAAAGGAGACATAAAAGAAATCTACTCTAATGAGATGCTTCATGGAAATTCTGGGTGTCCAAAATTACTGTATTAAGCTATTTTTAAGATGGTTCATGATTTAATTGCAATGTTGTTGTCTCTTTTGTTTAGGAGATCAATAGCCTGCTTTTTCACTGGATAAATTTCAACATAATTTCATTCTACAACTTATTTATGTAAGAACTTGACTAAGACTGTATATTGACTGTCAGAGCGTTTGGGGGTACACTTAGTCGTATGAAGCACTCAATCAAAGTAGTCCAGAGGAAAAAAGAAGCAAAATGAGYAGAGTAAATACCTAAGTATAGTCTTGGAAAGTCTACCTAAGTAAGTAATACCTAAGTAAAGTCTTGGGGGAGCAGGGATGCATCCTTCCTGTGCTGAATTTTCAAGGCAGCAGCAAGCAGGGATGTGTGTACTTTCATCACCTGAGGTCTAGCAACAATAAAATAGGATTAAAAAAAGGTAAAAATTAGGGAAGGAGATGTTCAGATTTATCAATGGATTTGGATAACTGGGCATGCTCTCAGCAGCAGTGGTAGTGTGAAAGCATTACAACACACGAGAGATACCAAATAAAAGAATGTGTTTTAAAAAAATTAGAGAAACCTGGGTTACTTGGGCATTAAGGAAACATGKATTTATATTGGGATAGTCGTGGGGTACCTGCAGAAGGTGCCCAGGTGTGGGTCTTGGCCTGGCGCTGGGGGTTCCCTGCTTAGCTGGGGGATGGACACTGGTGTTGGATGTGCCAGGTGAGCTGGGGTGCCACCTGCTAACCCTTGCTTTTTGCCTTGGCTCTGGCTTTGGCAGCAGCTGGGTGCTGACCTTCAGATGCTGTCAGGAGTGCAGAGGTGCCTTGTTGTAAACAGAAACCTCTGTGTAATGTCTAAACACTTGCTCACCCCTACCTGTATGGGACTGTTAGGTGTATTTATGGAAAATATCCCAGGGGTGGGAAGCTCGGCCCCTTGGCCCCGTGCAGTCSGGATGCCTCGGCATCAGAGCACGTATCTCTAATCTCCATGTCCTTGCTTAGGACAGCAGATCCCAAGCTGCCCTTGTGGGGCATGCAAGGGAGCAGGGGTGGGCTTTGGGAGCTGTGGGGAAAGCAGTAGATATTTTTTGCAAATGTGAAAGAGCTCTGCAAGTTACTAAATAGGGATGTTTATTTGTGCCAGCAGTATCTCCCCCAAATAGTCTTAGCATRTGTTTAAATTGTACTTTCTGGAAGTCAGGGAGTCAGATAAGTATTTGAACAGTGTGTAGATTCTTCTGCTTCACCATGGAAGTTGGTCATGAATTACCATAATTAACATTACATGACATTTGGTACCTGTTTGTCTTCAGTTTAATGTCCTAAAGCTGAAGATGCAAGGTTTCCAAAYTGTGTATCTCTGCTGAGACCTTGCAAGGGTTGTGCTTTTTTAAAGACCATGCTGGACCAACTTTTTATTTTAACTCAAGGTTTCCATCAGTCCAGGAACGTCTGATGAAAGAACTGTAACTGAAAAAAGGTACAAAAAGCTGTTTTGGTATGCGAGCAGCAATGACTGAACACCTCTCAGGGAAATAAAAGCCAAGTGCATGTTGAGAACATCCAAAGATAATTTCCCTCAACAGTTAATGGTCTGGATTTTTTGATGTGCTGCCCGTACAGAGTAACTACTACTGCTAATTGAAAACTACATCTGTTAGCATGCTGGATTCCAGAGCCATTTGTGCAGGAAGCTAACCGAGTGGGAGCTGCTTGTAGGGAGAAGCCTTTGTATTGTCAGCCAGAGAACAGCTCTTGCTGTTCTGAACAGATCTTACATAGTAAGAATATATAAAAGTGACTGATGAAGCAGGAGGTTTCTTGAAGGCAGTGTTTTGCAACTCACATGTAGAGTTTTCTTTGTCTTGTACTCTGCAGTGAACTTCCCAGTGGATACAGAGCAAACGCATAACAAGCTGTGGCAGGTGGACGAGAAATGAGATTTTCCTGTCTAATAATTTGTTGGCTGTTGTTAAGGTTACAGATATGACTGACTTGTCTTGGGATTGTTCTGTCAGAAATGGGCTAGTACAGACAGCTGCAACAACAGGGATACAGAAAAAGCTTGGTTCAAAGGCAAATGTCATTTTGGGAAGGGTTAGTAGAAGAATAGGGATGGTGACCATGTGAACAAAAGCACAGTGGAGCAAGAGGTCTGTCAAATAGGAAGTTGATTTTAGCCTCCTGCTCCTCCAGCACAGCCATCCCTGTGGGGTGGGCGAGGGTGGAGCAAGGGCTGGTGAGAGATTGTTTCTGTTTGAGCTTGGCTTTCAGCTCTCTTGCTTTCAGATTGGGGCCTAATGTATTTGTATTTGAGTGAGGTTTTCCAGGAATCTTTCAACTAGTCGCTTCCCTGCAGCTGCGCAGAAGATGGAGGTGGTGGTGAGAGATGGCTTTCATGATTACCCAGATCTGTTGTCCTTTAGTGCCACTGGCTGCAGCCAAGCCTCTTGGTGACCGAGGGCGTTCTGAGTGCGCAGAGCTGTTAAACACAAACGTTGCACTCATACTGTGGGTGTGGGACTTGGTGCTTTGTCACCCACTGTTTTGTATAGTTAAAAATGCACTGTTAATGCTGAGCATGCGCATCTGCCTCGGCGTTTGTAAACTATACAGAAAGACATTTGGGGAATGATTTTGTTCAAATTATGAGAAGAGGTGGGGTGGCTTCACAGGAAGCCCAGTTCAGAAGCATGGGGGCTGATATGCTGCTCCAGCGTTTCTTTGGAAAACAAAATGAGCTTGCAGATTTTAATCAGCATGTTTGAGCTAGTGCCCGTGTCACAAAAACTGTAGCTCCTACGGGAAGTGATAAGGTTCTGGTAAACAAGTTGATTCGGCCAGGAACTACTGCAGTGCTGATGCCTGCAGGAAGCTGGCCCTGGGCCGACTACATGAGAGCGTTTAATATCATTAAAATGAAGGCACAGCTAGTGAAAACTTAGATGTAGTCATCAGACTCTTGATTATCTTTCTAAGCAATATTATTATTTAACTGCCTTTGACTTACAGCTCTTTAAAAAGTTTTTGAAACTTTTGGTGTATTTTTGAGAGTTACTTTGGTACCTGAAGTGTTTACATAAGTAACCTTTGGGTTTCTGTGTTGTATGCTGTATTTCTTTCACATGCTTTGGAAAAAAAACAGCAAAAACGAAGTAGAGAAAAATTACTGGTTTTGTGAAACCAAAATCACAGTTGTCAGTGCGGTTTTAGAATAACTGATCTCTGCGGTGGCCTTCTGCATTTCATAGACATCAACGCCTCAGTTTCTCCAAGTATCATAACAGTGTGAGGTGTCTCTGCTACCGAGTGAGTTTAAACATTCAGACTTGCAGCTCTTATTTTTTTAGAAGAACGAGAATTATTTACTACCCCTTCRATTCATGGTTGGTGACATAAAATCAGTTTCCACACACTATGATTTAAGTTCCTTGGGGAGTCTGAATTTAATTACTTCTATCTTTTTGTCAAAATAAGAGCTATTTGAGACTGTTCTTCCCAGCTGCTTTGCAAAACAGGAGGTGGGGATCTGTGTAATCATACTGGATTTATTGTAATGTGAATGGGGGGGAGAGGTTTCGGGGTGATGGGCTGTAAYGAAAACAGGGAATTCTGTTTTCTTTCTTTATTGCTCCTGTACCGCTCCTTTTTGTGTGCTGCTGTTTCACTGTCCTGGACTTTGTTTGTTGGCTTCAGCAAGTACAAGCCCTCAGAGGAGGGATGAGGAGCAGGCACTTCAGCAGTGCAGCCTGACTTTCTTTTGGCTTTGGGATCCTCTCTCTTTACAGCGGTGAAGGGAGGGCAGGGCTATGGATGTGGTGGGTGCCACAGGGCTGAGTGGTCTGAACAAGTGCCAAGCACAAAGTTCCTGCCAAAGACAACTGCTTGCTTGGTAACACCATTATTTCTGCAAATAAGAGTTGTCTACACTCTCATAAACAAATTATACTTGGGCCTTGCTGCCTGGCACGTTTCTGCTATGGAAATTATTTCAGTGAGAGTCTGTATGTTAAGCAGTTTTGAATTAAGTTCTTAAGCTTGTACAATTCCTGATATGGACAAAACTGTACCTGYGTGAGTTGCCTCCCTTTCAGATGAGAACTGATGGACTGCTGTCGAGGCTGAAACCCAGCTTTTGCTCTGCTGTTTATTTAGTGCAGCCTTATTTGGGCTGACAATTTCAGATGGGTCTTATGGAGCTGGGCCTTGGTGGTCACATGCAGTAATTCGTATTGTTTTGCTCTTGTGATAAGCAGTTTTACAGTTTTAAGAATTCAAAATAATTGCATTAAAATTTTTGCTTGTTATGTCTTACTGATTTAACATCCACAGTAACATGGGTAGAAATGTGATAGTTTCAGGTCTCAGCTGTGATTTGCAAAGCCATATAAAAGAGTTCCCTGTAATAGGTATATTGCTTTTTGCCACCACCAGGATGCCTCTAGCACAGGAAAGCTGTAGCTTCGAGCCCAAGAGCTGACGGGAGGGTTTTGGAGAGCACTAGAGGGCAGTGCTGRCCACTGCAAGAAACCTAAAAACTGTGAGGGATAAATGGTACCCAGGGTTTTGTGGCCTGTCTGTGACRTTTCTCTTGCTCTGCAGAAATACTGGTGGTTCAAAATACGTAGGAGCCCCCTCCTTGTCTCTTCCAGGTGTACCATGTGTCTTCAGACAGCTACGAGACGCAAAACCAGCACTACGGGAGGAGCCTGACCAAGGAAACAGTAAAGGATGGTAAGGGAATTGGGGTGTCAGAACTTGGTGCTCTTGGACTTTTTCGTTTATATACTTATTTATMGAACTGTATGGAAAAGGTAGTCTGGGTGTTCCCATTTTAAAAGTCCTTTTTTGGCCTCATGTCAAATGGCTCTTTGGCTGTTCCCTGTAGTATTTGAGCTACCTGTCAATCTGAAATTAAGTGTGCAGCTGGCTGTAACAGCAGTGCAGACTACAGGAATTTCCTCCTCACGTCTCTTTTACTACTGATAAGGGGGAGATAGTTGTAGAATTCAACTTGTTTGCAGCTTTAAAACTATAATGAAATAGAAATCTTTTAAAAGCATTAAATGTTTTTATTATAAATACATTTTTTATCTCTAGCTGTCTTCTGTGAATATCTGTCTTTTATGTTAGAAAACTACTACAAATGCATCTTTCAGTTCAAAGGACCGTTTCAGTTGAAGTCAATCCACATGTAGGTCTACATTAACAATAAACAAAAGTGCTGCCGTCGTAGGGCTGTTTGGTGATAACTGTTGCAAACTGGTTGTTAGCTGACACCTGTACATCTGTCCCCCAGCAAGGGACAGAAGGGCACATACATGAACACACTCATGATAACAAGCTGCTTGAGCCTGTTTATGCGTGGAGAATTTAATGAGTCACTGCTAAAAACTGTCCAGACACTTACTGAACCGACCTGGGGAGCAGGAAACATGTTTGTTTACTGTGTGCTTGGTACATTTAGTTTTACTTACAACCCAAGCCCAAGCTGTAGCATTACACAGCAGGGGAGGCAACTGAAGGTATCAGAGTTCTTTGGTTCACTTTGGGTTTAGTTAATAATTGCCTGAGCAGAAACTACCTGAATGCTGTCTGTTCTTTCAGATAAGAACTGTTCTCATCCCAAAAGAAATGCAAATAGTTTTGTTTTCCTTTCAGAGCTGAAAATAATCCCAAAATGTATGTATTTCTTGCAGGCATCTCAAAGTTTTTCCACAGTGGGTACTGCTTGAGAAAAGATGTGGTAGCTGCCAGCATTCAGAAGGTTGAAAAGATTTTGGAGTGGTTTGAGGGTCAGACACAACTCAACTTCTACGCAAGCTCGTTGCTGTTTGTCTACGAGGGTTCGTGTCAAGCCACAACCGTGCGGCTGAGTGACGTCACCTTGGCGGAGAAGAGAGGAGTGCCCAAAGGCCTGTTATCAGGTGGAGATGTATTGGAGTATAATAATAATATTCATGTCATAAATTCTACAGAGAATGGAAAAATCGAAGCCTCTGTAAGTAAAGGCTTTTCCAAATTTTATGCACTTCACAAAAAGGCGTGCTCGAAGAGGCACCACAGTCAGCTCTCACTAAAAGTTGAAAACTCGGAGCAAGACAACGTGTGGAAAAGCAGCACGTGCATTGAGCAGGAGCACCTGAAYGGAAACGTTCTACCCCAACTGGAAAAAGTTTTCTATCACATGCCAGCAGAGACCAAGGAAAGTGCAAATGTCGAAGTCCGAATGATCGATTTCGCTCATGTGTTTCCTAGCAACACAAAGGATGAGGGCTATATTTATGGTCTGAAGAATCTAATCACAGTACTTCAAAATATTTTGGATAACTAAATTCTTTGCTATGTTTTTTATTGGGGGCCAATGATAAAGAGCAACAACATGAAGAATTTCTGCACTTGTAATGCTGTATAACTGGGTTTGTATTGTTCTATATTTTATTTGTCTTTGTACTTTTGGTAGAAGGGTTTAACTTTTTATAATTTCACTCAGGAAAAAAAATGATAGTTAATTAGGAAGTGTGAAAGGATGAAGATATGCGAGATAAAGCAGGATAGGTAAATTAATAGAATGAAGTCTATGTGGTTGGCTTAAATCCAAGGACTACCAGAAGCAAGGGTGATGTTAGTTCCTCTAATGACTTTAGCATAGATGACATTTGCCCACTTAGCCTTTACACTGAGCCACATCTCCATTAACAGGTGTTTAGAAAATAGACTGAAAGCTATAAGGTGCAGGATTGATGTCCTCAGTACTGCCATTGYGTTTACTGTATCTGAATAACTGGAGTAGCCCTGCTTGGAGAGAAATCCCCTGCTGAGTCAGCAGTCTCACCTGAAGCCAGTGCATCCCAAAGTGTTTCCATGTCATGGGACGATATTGCTGTTCTTTCAGCCCTTCCCCCTTCGTGGATGTCTGTAGCCGATGTTCACCACAGATGAGCTACCACGTAATTTGTGTTGAGGTGCTAAGAAAATGCTGGAGTACAATATCATAACAGGCTTAAACTGCACAACTTCTAGAGAAACTGTTTGTTCCTAAGAAAGAGTGAAAGGATGCAAATGCAAAGTGTTCCGGGAACTAATCTGGTGTAGGAGATCAAGTCAATCTGTTAACGGAGTGTCTGATGCTGTGATTAAGAGAAATGCCTCACTCCGTTGTTCTCATGGCCCTTCTCCGCCAACATGGCTTTAAAAAGCAAACTAATGGAATGGGGGAGCAAGCGTTTTGGGCGAGTGTGCAGAGAGCCCTGCTGGCTGACGGCCGCTCACGTTTCTGCAGCGAGCGTGCGACGCTTCTGCTGCTGGGGAGCACTGACTGGAACCACGGGCAATACGGAGGAGCCTCCTGCGGAGATTGTTCAGCCTCGGAGCCACCAGCTGTGCCACCTCCTGTGCCAGCGGAGCTGTGGCTCTCCCACCCTTGGCTACAGCCCCCACTGGTTCCTTTAATGGCACACAGGCAAGCTGTGTAATTTGAAAGGTGTCCCATTTCCTTCCTTTTCACGAAAAAAATTCAGCTTTTGTACGGAATACTTGAGGTCAGGATGATGTATCCAAAGCATTTTTGGTGTGTCTCTTCTGTTCCTGTGTACGTGGCTGTGCTGCCATGCGTATTACAGTGAGCTGTACCAAAAGCCAGAATGGAGGATTCTGGCCATCCCTAGAGCAAGATTTTAATGCTTAAAGCATTTCCGGGATGAAAATGTTTTAGAATGGATTTGGTCATTGGAAACATACGTCTTTTCCATGTGGACTTRGTGACCTTGTGGCCTTGCTGCTCTCTCTGTACGATGCTCTGCACTGTGCACTCAGCTGTGTACATGTCTTGGCAAATTCTTCATTGGACATCTGTTTTTTACATGACAAAGAGATTCATACTTTTCCAAGCAAATATGCTGTTTTAAATAAAGCTGAAATTTTAGCTGTATTTGAGAACTTAAGTTAATTGGGAGAAACAGGGTATTACTATGTGTAGAATTACATTGTTTAAACTTTAGAGCCCSTATTGGCTGATACATTCAAGACTGAAACCAGCCTTTTAGTAACATAAAGTTTTAGAAGTATGGGAAAAGAGGCTTGCAGGAGGGGTAATATCATTGTGCTGAAAATTTTATGTGCATTGCAGTGAAGGCTGAGGGGGAAAGCAGCAGGAAGAGAGGGAGTTTTTTTTTTCTACCTGATATTTCTCTTGCACCATATAGTTAATATATTCCCAACTCTCTGTGAATTAATTTAAGCCATATTCTAGAAAGAATTGGTGGTTTTGTTTGCTTTGGCACTGGTTTCTCTTTTATGATTTTGTTGTTCTATCCCGTAAGTAGTCAACACTAGAGTAGTCCAGGCTGGTAGTGGCCTTGTATGATAGATTTAYAAGGTTTTATAGAAAATACGGGCAAAAACATTTAAACATCATCATTTTTGTCCTCTGTAATTCATCTCTTCTGGATTTTAATCCATTTTGTGCCAGAGAAATCAGGCATTTGCCGCAAATAAGTCAGTTATTGGAAAATGATCAGTATGCACTTAGTACTACGTACTCTCCTGTCTCTGCTTTAAGATACATGTCTTTGGTGTTTGAATGCTCTTTAAGTATGGATTGTTTTGTTGGCTATGGCAGTGTTTGTAACAGACCTGGAATATTGTCAACCAGTTAGAATATTTTGAATAAAAAAATAATTTTATCATGGTTTTTGTACCRGTAGTTATTATGAATGTATTTCTGTTAATTTAAAATGTAGCTTGAGAGAGAACAGTATTTTTCATGGAAAGTTGTGTAAATAAAGCTTGCTGTGGAGGTGTTTGGGCATAGTACCAGCTGTGAGTTTGAGCCTGCAGAGGCCTTACATTCACATTGTTCTTGCACATTTTAGACTTGGTGTGTCTAGTGTCTTGTATCTGACCCGACTGTTTTCAGTTACTCTTGGAGATGTAGTCACAGAAATGATTAAACAGAATACGTAATTAATCAGAAGATGAAGAGGGAGACAATGGGTCACTGAGCTGATGCACTCTCAATGATTGATCTCCCTCCCTCCCTCCCAGCAATGCCCCTTTTGTTCTCTGGGTGAAGTGTACAGGACAAGCAACCATTACATGGAAATCTTTACAGGAATGGTTACAAGGCTCTTAGGTGTTTATGTCCCGTGAAACAGTGGGTCCCTGCCCCAGACTGCTGTGGTGTAGCTGGGGGCTAAGGGCTGCTGAGGAAACCCATGATTTAATTTTAAGCAATAAGAGTTGGGTTTAGCAGAGCCGACTCTGAGAAGGGAAGACTCACGCAGCACTGTCACTCCTGGACTCTGAGAATAGAAGCTGCTGAAGCCTTTCTGCCTAGGTGATGTGAGAACTGTGCATAGGCTTACCTAAGGAGAACTTCAGATTGTATAAAGTTTTATAAAAAAGCATTTACAAATGTATTTTTGGATATGGGTGATATTTGTTGCATAAATTACATTGGAAGTTACTATACCACTATGAAATGTTTAAAATATTATAATCAATTTGTTTTATGAACTAAACTGGAGACTTGTAATTGTGATTCTGATGAAACTTTGACTGTTTTATTTTTTTCTACTGTAATGCATAGCCAGAACATTCTTTTCCATAACCTCACAGTTTCATGGGGAACTTTTAAACGTACTCAGTAGATTAAGAAATCACTGATTTCCTTTAATTTGATTAACAGAGTGCATACATGTTACACATCTAGAGCCCCAGTAAAACTTCCTCACCTGCAGAGAGCTCCTGATCCGAGTCTGGATTGTGCAGACTTTAAAATGGGCCTTCTCAGGTGTAACAGCAGCAGCAGTGAAGGGACCTGCATTGTCACCTGAGCTGGCCCTGTCAGGTGTGGAGGGGTCTTTACATCCCAAACCTTAAATCATTGGAATGACTTGCTCACTTCACGATGTGAAGCACTGTCRAATGTAGGAAGACACTGGAAGGGTRGAGACTCACATCCACACTTGCTGTTTGACGTTAGGAGTAGTTGTTCATCCTAATTTCTTTTTGGGTTTTTTTTCCCCAAGTGAGCTTTCCTCCTGAGTGCTGCCTTTGGCCCTTGTCACRGGTGGCATCATGGTGGAAATTTGTATTTCCTAAAAAGCTTGTGCCCCATAACTCCTCTTAAAGTGCTGGTATTGAAAAACACCGTAAAATGCCTCAAATACTGTGGGAATGCACTCTCCCCTGAAAAAGCAGGAGTGGAGAGCACGCTTCGATGGGAGACTGGATTGTGGACTTTGTGAGAGTTCTTTACCTGTGGGTTGAAGAGGATGTTCTGGGGGCAAGGTCAGTGACAGCTGAACTGCGTGGAGTTTTCCTTCCCTCGCTGCAGTTCTGTGGAGGTTTGGGTTTAAGGAGGTAGCACAGTGGGGAGCAGTGGGAGATCCCAAGGAGCGCCGAGCAGGACACTGGGTCCGTRCTGTAGCGCAGAGAATGGCTGTGGATAAGATCCAAAGGCTGCGGATCTTCGGGGGTCTCACAGAGGGAACGTGCCGTGCGTATCCATTGGGTTACAGCAGGATGGCATCTGGGAAGTGCATTCCTCTCCATACCCGCTGGCCAAATCCTGCCTGTGCTTTGTGTTCACAGCAATCTGTAAATGGAAGCTGCAGAAGAAAATTGTCATCCAAAGGGCAAATGTGTTTGAAAGGGGAAAATAAGCAAAGCTAAGCAGAAAACACATTTCAATAAATATCTTTTACTCTGGTCTTGTTTAGCGGAGATGGGCCCTGCGGATTTGGAGTTTAATTTGTTACATGACGTTCAGTAGCAAAGTCAGAACAAAGGGACTTCAAAACACCTTAGTTTGAATTGTGTACCTTGGTTCAAGTAGTTATTTTACTTCATATGTCACTTTTTAAAAAAGAAAGTAACTTCCAAATACGATGTGTGTTGCACCTGACTAAATGGAACCAGAGTGCACAAAGGCACTTTAATCCTCTGGGAACTGTACTGGAACGTAGATAAAGCATGTGAAATTGCACCTGATGCTGTGTTGTTAATTGTTTTTGAAATCTAAAGTTCTACATTAATTATGCTTGATGGATGAATGTGTCTAGTCTAGTCTCAGTTTCTTTGATTCAAGTGTCTAAAGCTGCCCCTCAATCTCCTCTAATCTGTATGTGTTTGTAAGTTCATTTGCTGTTTTCTGCCATTCTTGGACCACAGGGGGTATTGTTAATATTACCTGTGTTTATTTTATAGAACATTGTACTATGCTATCTACCGACTTTTGTAACTTAATTATTAGTGATATTTAGGGTCGTTCTAATTGCTGTATATTTGGCAAATTATTAAAATTTCCTGCAAGTGACTTGCAAGTATAATTGGCTCTGTGTGGCCTTCCTTCCCATGCTCCAGAATTGGAAGAAATGATGGAAAAATGGGGTGAGGCTGTAACTGGCAAAAAGCACAGTGTTGTGAGGATGTAGGGTTTTTTGTGTTTTGAATTTTAAAAAACAAACAGTGGTTATGCACTGAAGAATCCCATAAAGAAATCCCCATTTCCTTGTTGGAATTACACACCTTTGTTGCCTGCTCACATCACTTGTCTGGGGGCATTCCCTGGGCGGGCATCACTGTCTCTCTGCTGTTTCCTTCCCTTCACACATGTGCGTGTTTGAACAGCTCCACAGTGAAATACGTCAGGAACGTGTCAGGGAGCTGATGTGGCTGAGAACTGCCTCAGAATAAGAAAATCCCCTGTGGGGAGACGTGGAGTGGAGCTGCAGGGCTGCACAGAGCCCCCATGCAGGGACATGTGGTGTACATGGTGTTCATGCTGTCGGGATRTGGCCGTGTGCGAAGACCAAACCTCTTGGCACAATGACCTACTTGTGAGTCTGCTGGCGTAGCTCTTGAGTCTGTGTTCCACTGCCTCTGTGCACAGTGTGACTGATGCCTGGYAGGTGCTAAATGGTACAGTCCCACTCTCCTCTCCCTCTGCAATCCATTCCTGCCCCCTCTCCAGCTCAACTGAGCCTTTTGCAGCGACTGGGTTTCACCATAAACCTATCTGACACAGATTACTGATTTCCTGCTGTGCTGGCTTCCTCAGTTTGGCTCATTTTGAGGGAGGTAAGTGCCTCTTCTGGGTGCAGTGGAAGGGGAATGGGTGTTAGAGAATCCATTCAGGTAGGGAGGGGCAGCTGCAGAGGAGCTGCAGGTTGAGCTCTGCGGGAGCCCGGGGTGAGAGGCCGTGACCTGCTGACCCTCTGTGTAACGAGGGGCCTGGGGACCTGTGCCCGGCCGGGGCACCGGACACTTGGAGACACGGCAGGAGCCAAGGACCCCAGACTTTCATGCTCAGACTGTGAGGGGATAAAAACCCAGGGGTTCCTTAGTTTGGGGTCCCTCTTTGAAGAAACCAGCTCAAGTTGTTATTTAGTTATTTAGTTATTGCACCAAGATTAAATTATTTTAAGGATCTGTACGTCTGAGACTCTGCCATGGGAAACCTGGGGCTGAGCCCGTAAGGAAACCCAGTGTGAGTGTGTGAGTGTGTGAGTCTGTAAGTCTGTGAGTGTGTGAGTGAGTGTGTGTGTGGGAGTGTGGGAGTGTGGGAGTGTGGGAGTGTGGGGTGCAGCTGCAAAGGGGCCTTGGTCCAGCTCAGGTGGTGTGAGAGTGTCAGTGGTCCTGGATGCTCAGACAGGGAAGTTTCCTTAACGATGGGGTTTCTAGAAGGCCATTAAAGAGGCTCTCATTTAATATCAGACATTTCCCTTATCCCCTGATGCTGCTCTGCTGGTTTTGCTTATACTTTTCATCCTCCTTGCCACCCCCAAATGTAGACTTCCTCTAAATGTAACTGTAGTTTGTGATTTAGGCCAGCACAAGATTTGAGAATAAATTATCATCTAGAATATGAACTGTAAAACACCTGCCATATATACACATTATCCTCTGGTCATCTCAACGCTTATTATGACTTTGAGCAGAGGAAATAGATCCACCTGTGTGTTGTGCAGCGAACCTGAAGGGCAACCTATCCCCAGTGCTGCCTGGGATGTCCCTGCTGCTGGCAGTAAAGGATCGGTGTCAGCTCACACTTTTTGGTTGATGGAGCATAAAGAGAAACTGAGTTCAGCCCATTGTCCCACAGCTATATAAACTTTGCAACGTGGCTAGCAATAAAAGACTTGATTTTGTTAGCAGATTCAGTGGATATAAATTGGGGCAGCAGATGGGGAGCTGTCAAATAGGTACCATGCCAAAGTACTAATTTTGCAAAATTACTTCTTAAAAGAAAAGTCAGAAACAAACCAGGAATAGCTACAAAGAAAATGCTGACAACTTGGATTTGGGCAAAATGAACCTTTTGTTTTCAAATACTCTAATACTCAAATATTGGTGTCTCATCTAGGATATGCCCTTGGGCTTCCCAAATACCTATTAATGTAATTTTGTAGGTAAGAGGGGTTAATTCCTGAAAAACATCATGTTCAGTAGCAATCAAAAACCCTTGGGATTTTGTTTTGGATCTCTATTCAATCCAAGCAGAAAACTGTTATGCTACGATTTCAGTCTGTAAAAGCAATGGTCCTTCATTGAATATAATCGAATTCCAGCTTGAATACTCAAATGTGGTTTCAAAACACTTAAAGAAAGCAGAGCTGGCTGGCCCCTCATGCAGGATCGTACAGCCTTGTGATAGGTCTTGCCCTGTTTAAATCTTTGCCGTGGTCTCACTTACCTGGAGATGGTGCATTTCCCTGGGCMCYGCTCGGGTCACCCAGGGCACRTTTCATGTCCAGCTCAGGCTGGCGGAGCATTTCCCTCCCTCCTTTTCTTCCTGTGCCACGAAACGCTGAGCTCAGGCACTCCCTATTCTCTTTCCAAGTTTTATTCCAAGTTCTTTACTGTTTTGGTTTTGGGGTTTTTTTTTCGTTTTAAAACCCATCTGGGAAAAAAACCCCAAAGCAGCATTTTTGACCTGTGAATTGCCATGTGATCTCTGGATGGCAGGCAGCTTTGGTTATCAAAGCCCTCTTCCAGCAGCACGCTGCTCTCCTTAGCGTGTAACAAAAGTCCAGAATAACTCTTTACACTACAACTGTTGCCAKGGGCTGAAGTAATAATTATTAATACTGTATTGTACAACCTTCTTTATAAAGAAAAATAATGTTTTTGTAAATAGACAGCATGGTCTCAGGCTGGCTGTTTTTATTTCTTTTAAATCTGACTTTTACTAAACTTTAATATTAAAACCATAGTTTAAAAATAAACTAAGAGACATAATTGCTTTTATCAGTTAGACTGTTTTGTGGTCTGTGTGAGGAAAATGGCAGCAGTGAAATGGAAAAAGAGCAATCCAGGCACCARAGCAATAGTTACTGTTTGTCTGGGTCTACAGCTGTATTTTTGTGAGTTTGTAATTATCATTGGAGAGCTGAGCAGTTCGCACAAGTGTGTCTTTCCTTTGTAGTGTTTAAAAAATGAAACCAAAACCGTGGCCCATACATATCCTTTGATTAAATTACAGTTATTGTTAAAGCTAATCAAAACTCACATACCTGGATTTTTCAGTCTAATTTCAGGCTGCAAGACTCTTCTGAAACAACCCRAAAGTGTTCAGCAGCTCAGCTCGAGCTACCTCTGAAATCTTGGAGCTGACAAACAGAATGCCAATGACAGTTTCTAAGTTTGACTCAAGCTTAGCATTTGCTTGCTTATAGCTAAGAGGACTATAACTCTGGAGCCTTAGCTTGTGTTAGACCTTCGTGCAAGCCTTGAAGGAGARGTCCCCTCAGAGAATGTAAAATGCACTCATTTCGGGGAAACAACTCTTTGTTCAGTGGCCTTTTCAGATCAATTGTGCAGAGGGAGGAGAAGGCAAGTCTCTAGTGCAGCACTTCCCCTGCACTCCTCCTCGATCAGGGCTCCTACAGGATTCTGCCCACTGACTGGAACCACACTGKGGTATTTAATCAGCTGGAATTGAGAACTTCTCCTTACCCTGCCTGGAAGCTTTTAGGTCCCTTTTCAACACTGATACCCCAACATTTGGAGCAAGGAGGCTCCAAAGTCTCTCCCCYGAAATGGTGGTGCCTTGCCAGAGGCTGATAACCAGCCAGGTTTTGTCACAGCTCAGCTTTTGCATCCTATTGGGGCGTGACCAGAAGCACCAGTGTTTTAACACTATTAAAACTCTGCCCTGGAGAAGTAAAATGATGAATTGTTTGATTGGCAAAGTCTGGGGATGCAAATATGCAAGTGTCTCAACTTGGTGGGTGTTACTGCCACTTGGCTGATGACTTGTCCTCAAAAAAACAGTTGTGTGTGTGCTGTGGAAATGGCAAGTGTTAGGAAAGGATTTAGAGGAATATAAAGGAGTATGTGCTCTSTTTCAGTAAGGAAACCATCATCAGCTAAAGTACATAAAAAACAATATTCAGCTTTTTGGCAGAACTCAAAATGTTACAAAATCGATGTAAAGAAGTCATACAGTATTAGATGGACTAGAACTCTTCTGCTTTTTGYATGTCCCTTCATTTGCATGCTGAAGAATACAGATGTCTGTGTTCCTGCCCAATTTTCAAATTTCCTTTCACCTCACATTTTTTTAAAGCTATATAATACAGTTCTGTAGCTGTGATGTGGAGTACTTTGCTGACTACAGGAGATCTGCTTGAATRAAATGAGAATTTAAAAAATCTGTTTCTTTTTTCATAGAAAACAAAACGACGAGAGCAAATCAAGTGTCAGAGACGGCCRTCTGCTAAAATTTGTGATGCTTATTGTGAAAAGCAATTTTCCAATGCATSCAGAARTCCACTGGGCAGGGTTTTGATGTCGGTTTGAGGTCAACACGGAGGATTTGTTTTGAACCGTCCTCATTTTAGATATTCTGAATATTCAGATATTCAGATATTCCTGTGGTCGTGAATAAATAAATCTTCAAAGAGCAGTGCTGCTGCCTGAATTTGTAATGAACAGGGTGAGGACTGAGCAACCTAATCACAGCATAGCATCTCAACAGCCCTTTGATGGAAGGTTTGGAGCAGGACATGATTCAGGCTGGTTCTGCAGAGAAAGGGTTGTGTGTAGCTCGCAGAGGAAAGGCGCCGGTGGGTGGTAGCTGTGAGGTCCAGGAGCTGCTCATGCGTCCTCACGTCTGGCCAGACACCAAACATAGACTTGCCCAACTGCAGTGGGTGCCTGCAGGAACTTTAYGTCATCCTTCATGGAGTTTTGAACTCTTCATGCCCTCACAGCATGGAAATATGGACAGGTCATCAGGAACAGAGTACTGGAATAAAATTGCTGACTTTTAACCTCTGAAATACTCCCCAGACTTCCAAAACAGTTGCTTTTCTCCTTTCTGAATTTTCTGTCAAATTTCTTCCCCAAACCCCTGTGTTATTTGAGGATCAGATATCTCAATTAGTGCCATCATTTTTCCTGTATGGAGCATTTTGCAGTATTGTGATGCCTAAAATTGGGAGTACCTGAAACAGAGACCGAACGAAGTTAGTGAATAAAAGTATGAATTTATTGAAGGCCTTCGAGTGGTACACCTCTGGTACAGAGCCTTGCYGATGCTAGGCTAGACCAAGATGGACTCTAATCACGAATTTTCCCCCCCAGATTTAGGTTTGGTACATTTACTTATCAGAAGTTAATTGTCCAATTACAGTTTCAGGTAATGAAGTAATATTGCCCCAYTCACCCCTTCCCAATTCACTTTTGTTTRTACTTAGGCCTAGGATAGCGACCTTGTTTTCCAGGMTTAGARGGAATGTTTTGTCTAACATGAATGCGAAGCACATAATATGGATTTCAGAATTACACACTAGTACAGTGCAGGGTTAGAAAAATCCAAAAGCTAATCCTTAAGGCATCACCCCACCCCCATGCTACCATCAAAACCCCTCCCAACAATTCCCAAGGCAGTACCCTGCTCACACTCCCTCTCCCAGTCACAATCCTTAACTTACCTATCAGAAGCCTCTATTTCAGACATTGACTTTGACACAGGGCAAGTCCCTTTTATGACATGATAAATCTGATGAAAAAATATGAAATTTCATACTTGGCACAATTAGGAACCCCAAAAAGATGCAATGTTCCTCAGAAGAACAGGAACAAACCCAAGGAATTAGAAAAGTACTTTACYGTCCCTGAATACTCAGCCCCACATCATGAAATTAAATCCCCCCCCCCCCTGCATCTAAGGTTATCTTCAACACAGTGTCTTCAGAGCCTCTGTTGCTTTTGAGGCTGAAAGGATCTCCTAATAAAAAAAAACTAAGACAAGCTGAAAGAGTCCCTTCCTTGAGAAAAGAGGACAGCTCTTACCCYACCTGATACCAGAGAGAGAATGAGCCTCTTTAGCAATGGCTGGGGTTAACACACCCCTGGCCATGCCCGCCTCTCCTTCCCATGATGCCCTGGAGAAGGGAAGAGCCAAATACCACAAGGGATAAAAGCTCTTGGAGAAGCTGCAGCTTGTTGGCTCCTCTGACTTAAATTCAAGGGGAGTAAAGGGCTCAACAGAGAGGAAGACGCTCTAGGGAAATGAAGGTACCTTCTTTTTTCATTGCAACTGCATCAAGTGAAAGGTAGAAATAGAGACCAGGTAAGAAATAAAACTTCTCAGTTCAGCAGCATAGGTAGATAAATTGGATAATTAATTGCTAACTTGCATAATTGTTCATTAGTAATTACTAAGTAGTGCTAAGTACTCTGTATGCAACTAAGTAGAGGGGAGAAGAATAGTAATAATATGAACAGTGTAACTGCTATTGGGACCTCTAATTAGGGCTGTATATGTTATAAATAAAAATAAGAAAAATAAGAGCCTCTTRGGCAGCATTAGGGTTATGTATGTGCAGGGCTTCCTCCTGTGTGAGAGACTTGGTGCCAGGGAATAGGTAGAAGCATGCTGGAWTACAGCTTTAARCCCTTAAAATGGTGAAAATGGGAGAGCTTCCTTCAACTGAACCCCTTAAAATGAAAGAASRGGAGGTGTTTGCCTCTACTTAAACCAATACAGTRGCAAATAAATGKGTCCTCTCCTTGAATTTAATCCCAAAAAGTATTGGAAAAAGAGGGATTTTCCTCACTTGAAGTTCCTCAAATGATGGAAGAAAGGGGATATTTTCCCTTCAATTGAAACCCTTAAAAAGGAGGGACAACAGAGCTTCTCCCTCAATTTAAACCTAAGGATGATGAAAAGGGRGGAGTTACCCTCACTTCAAACCCATAAAATGGCATTGTCAATGTTTCCCCCTTTTGCTTAAACCAGAAAATAATGGAAAATGAGCATTCCCTGTCACTTGCTATCCCTAACAGCATGGAAAAGGCAGGATTTCCTTCAACAGATACCCTTAAAATCACAAGTGAAGGGGAAGCCCCCCCCCGGTTAAACACAGATAATACCAGAAGAGGAGTTTCTTGCCTCAAAATAAACCCGTTTAGTCCTTGTAATGCCTCTTTTTTCTCAGGGTGCTTGAGAGGGAGTAGGGGTACTGGGGAGAGACTGTCAATCTAAAATCAAAAGGGGAAAGGAGAAAGATGGCCCTTGCACRAGGGTCTGTCCCTCAGCGCCTTCTTGAAGYGATGCTCTGTGCCCAAGTCCATCCAGGTGCTCCCATGGCCCATGTGAGATGCTCTGAACCATCATTCCTTGAGAGATGCCAGAGATCCCTCTATTGGCCTCTCTCCTCCAGCAGCTCCTTGTGCAGGTGTGCCCAGTTACCCTGCCGACAATAGCCCCTGGCAGGACCTGCCCCCTCCACATCCTCACCAGTCATTTGTGGAGCTGTTGCCAGATAGGGAACACTGGGGAGAGGTGTAGATAGATATTACTGATTATTGCCCTCCCTGGACAGCCTGTTGCCTGCCCCTAAAACACCGGGGCACCAGGGTATCCTTCCATGGAAAAGACACAGCCTTCTCACCCGGGTGTGCACGGCCAAAACTGGGATAATGCCTCCCAAATTACCGAATGCTGAAGGATTTCTCCCAGACCAAAGCTGACAGGCACTGGGGCTCTGGCTGGCCTTGCACTCCCAGATGTGCCCTCCGAACTGACCTTGCAACACAAGGTGGCTGAGTTTTCCTTCCTGTGCAAACGGGCCATCGTTCGCCTGCTCGCTTGGCTGCAAGTGGGCTTATGGCTCAGGCTGGGGTTCAGGTTAGGCTCAGATTTAGGGTTGATGGACCCAGAGGACCTAAAGGCCCAGCAACACTGGGGCTGCAAAGGGCCTGCCAAGGCCATCTGAGCAAGGCCTTAACATTGCTCCTCCCACACCGTTCTCACCTGGAAACCCCCTTGTCTTGCATTGGGCTTAGTGTGCGAGCTACTTTTAGGGTTATGGTYAGGGTTGGGGGAACCAGAGGGCCTAYAGCCCCAGCAACAGGGCTTACATTGCCTTTCTGTAAGCATTTTAATGGTAGCCCCAGTCTCAAAGCATCTAGGGACAATGTCAACGGATGGCTCTTTACTGGGGTGGTAGGCTTATAAATGGCTCTTGCAGGGTTCAGTAGAAGTCACTGTAAGACAGCCCCTATGCAGTGCTGATCAAAGAGTTGCTYAATGAAAAAAACCGCTAGGTAATAGKCTGTCTTTGTTTCAGAATCTTCTGGAAACTGAAAAGACAGCAATTAAAAGCCCCACTAGGTCTAAATCCTTCTAGAAACTGTGCTTCATCTTCTGTCTATAAATGCTGTGTGCCTGCAAGAAGGGAGATGATTGAAAGTAGCCTTGTGTTTCACAGTTGCTGATTTTTCTTCTTACTGTTTTGTGATGACTCAGAGACAGTAATTGCAAAAGTACAGTACAGACATCTAAGGGGAGCCATGGTCTAAATAAAAGTGAAAAATGAGAGAAATGCTTTTATGTGATGAGTATGAAAAGGATGGTGAAACTTGGGAGCTTTTGCAACTCGTCTAAGACTGAAAACTCAGTCTTGCCAYGTGAGGAGAACTGAGTGTTTGATGAAAAGCTGTGAGATGCTCGGAGAAGATAAAAAAATTAACCCTCACCAGAYCAATGACAGTCTCCCAAGGTGCAGTTACTCAGCAACAGAGCTGATAGAGGGCAGTGGTTTGAATTTGTGAAGGTGGCAGCAAATCCAAAATACCCCGGAATAGCCATAAGGTGGGATGCTAGGTGAAGCTCAAAAGTTTTCMACCTGGAAGATAATTCCAAAGRTAAATGGATTAAAAAAACCCTATCATCCTGCCAACATAATAATGSATGTTAGTAAAGAGACAGAGACAACAGTTTGGACAAAGGAGATGATGGGAGCCCCACGAGCTTGGAGGAATTCTTCACAGGAGCACAACACAATTGTGCAGCAGAAGATGAACAGACTATTTTCTGTCTGAAAGCTAATGCTTTTGGTTGGCTGCTAGAGCACAATTCAAAGTATTGCCAGAAAGAGGGATATTATACCTGTGAGAAAAGTGAGAAGCAGGAGAAAGCCAACAGATGAGGTTCAAGCTTTTCAGCACTGAGCATATCTCCACTTCATGGGTATTTCTGCAGAACACTTCAGAACACAACATTTAGAAAAGGKGCAATATTGGATTGTAACTGGATGAGGGAATGGGGAACCAATCAAATGGCCAAAGCCCTTTGTCTTACCCAAATTAATGTGGCTGTGTTGCAATATCAGAAAGCTGTTTGCACTTCTCCCCTTGGTTAGAAATGGTACTGCATATGCAGTTTGGTAGAAAAAATACTTGAGCTTACTTCTGGAAATGAAATATTTTTGAAAAATGTATATGTCCTAATGTAACAGTTAGTAGGTCTTTATGCATGAGGTCAATCTGTTGTAGGGGTTTGTTTGTTTTTATATTGTTTTTTAAATATCTCTGGCATTAGCTTTTTGCRGGAGGGGTTGACAATCAAAAGGTATGCTAACTTCTCACTCCCATTGCCAATGAGATGAGTTTTGACATCTTTATTTCTAGAGATCACAATGACTGCAACTTTTCCTTATCTACACCTTCATCTTCAAAATCTGTATTAAAATGAAGGGAGACAAAGATAATCTTCATGAGTCAAGGTCAACATGAGAACACCTTCCTCAAAGAACTGGCAGGAGAGCCAAGCTTCACAGTCTTCTGTCAGGTTAAAGGTCAGTTTTCTTCTGAAACAAATTACTAGCTTAAAAGGGGAACAAGAGGGCTATAAAAACTCAGTGTAGGCAAGAGCAGAAGAATTCCTTTGCAAGGCCAATGKATCCACACATTTTTAATAAGAGAGTTTTTGTATTGGTCTTTTCATTTGAAGTTTCACATTTTAGAATTGCTCAGAAACCTAACCTAATGCACAGTATATAATCTTCTGTCATATTAAYGTTCCTTGTTACAGTCGTGATGGGAAATTTTGAAAACTAGAAGGAAAAGTAACTACATCCTAATCTAAAATCTGTTGGCAGAACAAGAGGTAATAATAGGGCACCACCCCTTTCTTCTTGCTCTGTGCCAGTATCAGGACTGGAATTATTCATGTAGGAAAAAGTTGCCACGTTCTGCCAGTTGACTGAATACTGCTCAGTGTTTGCAAACTGGGAATAAAACTGTTGCCTAAGGGCAGCACRATTTCCTTGGCTGTGCATTTTGGAGGCTAAAACTGGAACTGAGCCTGGGTGGGTGTATCTTGCACCCTTACACACTCAAGGGGCYGGAATAAATGTGTGTTCCCGCAATACACGCCCAGTGTGCACAGCTGAGGAGCAGATGGGAGGCAGAGCACAAAGCTCCTGCCATCTGTGCAATGTGTGGTGGAGAGCAGGAGRGCCTGAGCAGTAGTGCAAGGGATGGGACACATCTGGGGAAAGGTTTGCTCGGCTAGTGAGCAGTCCAGGGATTGATCTCTCCACCAAGACTCTGTAACCCAATCCAGACTTGCTTTACAAAGTTCTGTGCAACTGATGTGCCATCAAAGGTCCAGAGGAAAAAAAGGTTATCTGAAGCCGCCCCAACCTCGCCAGCCTGGGTTTCTTTACTTTCAGRAAGCTGCATTCAAAGGTGATGCTCAGGAGTGAGAAAGTGAARCAAGAGGATGGTAGATTATTGTTCACTGATAAATGACAATTGAGATACGTTATGCAACTAAATGTGAGAGCACCTRGAAAAGTGTAATCAGAATGGGCCTTTTGTAGTGATCTTTTAAAGAAATGCTTTGACCAGTTACATGTAAGTTGAAAGGATTTGATTTTCCTKCCTTTCCTGGTATGCTTATCACAACACAGGCTGTTAACACATGCCTTGTTCTCTCAGAAGTGTTTTTACAGTCCTAACTACCATGTTGGAAATTGAGAAATGKTACTGTTGGGGGAGGAAGAAATAACTCCAGGGTGAGTCTATCCCACTGTAAGAGTGCTGTGTGAGACGAAATGGATCATCCACGCTAATTATGYGTAYCTCTCTCTTGGACTGCCAGAAATCCAGAAAGAACTGGATTGGTGGCTTGGGCTGGGACCAGAAGTATGTGGTGGCTGTGCTGGGATGGAGTGAAGTCCATATGGGCAAACTGTTTGCTGTGCTGCACCCAAAATTGTTCTGCACTAGCAAGGAAAATTTGAACATGGTCACTTGACCAATGTGGGCAGAAGAGGGGCGTGGAAAATGCATGTTGCAGGGAGAGAAATGGTACCAGTAATTGTCACTGGGCAGACATTCCTGTTTTGCCTCTGCCACATTACCCAGTTCAGCGTTTTTGGGGAGAGTGTGATGTGGCTGTCATGCTGAGAACATGCACTGGACTTCCAGTATGGTGGTGCAAAACTGCTTGACAGGAGAAAAGCTTTTTGGTGTGATGAACCAATTCAGCAGCAGATTGTATCTCTCTGAGATTTCTGCTGCTTTTCCCTGCAGCCGTGGTCAGGCTCTGTTGGAACTTGCAGACTATCTGCCTTCTCTGTGATGCTTTTAAGTAAGTCTGAAGGGTGCTGTTGCTGAGGGGGCAGTTCCCTGCAGACGCATCTGTCCTGGTTCCAGCCAGGACAGGGTTAATTTTTTGCAGTAGCCAGGACCTGAAGGTTATTCTGTACCACCTCTTGTCATTGCCAGGGGCAGAGGAAAAGGAGTCTGTTCTGAGGAGAAAGGCTTCCTCCTGGTTGAGGAAAGGTGGCACAGGGAGCGGTCAGGTGTTGTCTATTATCAGAGTCCATGTTTTCTTGAGACATTTAGATGCTCTACATATATGCATATATGTAGAACACACACACATATTACATTACTCCCTTTCCTTTCCTGCTTGGCAGGCATAGCCAGTGTAAATGGCAACATTATGAAATGTTCACGATGTCAAAGTGGGCACGGGAGCCTTTTGTCTGATTGGGCTGTTTATTGTCCTGTTCTGGAGGGAACACAATAGATTGATTAGCACAACAAACAGTGACCTCTGTTTGTGTGGTACATACCCCTGTATGGTATCAGGCAGAACAAGGTTAAGAGCTGCACATGCAAATTTTGCAGCAGTTGAAATGATTTATCATATTATTATCCATCTTTTGTAGGAATCATTAATGAGTTAATGTAGTGTGTGAATCTAAGGTAAGGGGTGTAAACAATGTGCRTGCTAATCAATAATTTGTGTGAGCTTGAAAAACATGTTATTGAAATCAGTCATAAAYAGCTGTAGATAAAATCCTAATAAATCACTGGTAGTACAGTAGTTCTCTTCAAATGGAAAAACAATGGAAAGACTAGGAGAGGGTCAGAGCAGTGAGCTGTGAAATTATTCAGGAAAGCAAATGATGACAAGAAGAACTGATACTCATACAAAGATACCTGTATGGGAACATCTTAGTGAAGAAAATCCCCATTTCCTTGAGGGATGAAGAGAYATTGAGAAAATGAATGATTTTTTATTCCCAGGAAGCACCAGCCTCCCTCTATAACTGAGTTTGTGTGTTACCACCCTCTGAGGCCAGTGAAATGTGTGCTGCAATTTCTGCATTCTGCATTATGAATGTTTTTAATGGGAAGAGTTAATTTCAATCAGAAAACTTCATCTTTCAGATAAGATGAAGTGCCATGATCAGGCTGGCTTCAAGATGGATTTTAAAGCAGAGCGCTGAATTATTTTAGATGAAGTAAATTCATTTTCTGTCCTATGCAGAGGASCTTGCTGTTCCATTACTGTGTATTATTTGAGGGAAGGGGGGAAAAGTCTATTATCATAACTTACTGTGTATGTGGAAAGGAACAGAATGGAAGTTCAACCCTGGCATTGCAGTTATGGATGTCAACAACATAAATAGCTTTTACATGGAAACCTACATGCTGCAAACAAACTGGAATGTAAAATACTTGCAGCCATTAACAGAAATCCCCTGCTTTCAAAGTTAATGTTCTAAATTAACATAAATATGCAATTAATATTTGCAGGCAYGGGGATACCTCAAAATCRTAAAAGTCAAATCCTGTCATTGACAAGGCAATCAAATTAGGCAACATCAAACTCCTYAGTCTGCTGCATAAGCAGCAGCAAATGTGTTTAAAGATACTGGTTTGGGTCAAGTAGGGAAAACCGCCCTYTCYAGGGAATTGTGTTAACACTGYATGAAATGCTTTCTAGATTTGTTTGGAGCATAAGGTCAAGGTTCAGTCACCTTGTTAAAATAAAAAAACGTAAGCTGGTAAAAAATAATTAYGAAGGGAATAGTCAAGATCACAGATGGAATTTCTATCMAGGGAAAGACTGAAAAATGGATTTTCTTGCCTGGAGCATAATCACGTGAAATTGTTGAAAGACTTAAACTAGCTAAGGACATTTATAACACTGAGTCTTAGGATATACTGGAATATATTGGGAGAAAATGAGTTAGAGCACACRGGGCAGGAGAAGACAGGGACCATCTGTCTGGCAGGCAGGAAGTGTCCTTTATGGTTACTGCAGAGGTTTTGGGGAGAGTGACTTGTCTGTATTCAGCTGGTTGGATTCCTTTTGTGGTTATATAGAAGGACTTCCCTGTGCATTTGTCTTTGCATATGTATAAGTTTTTTCAAGCCCAAAGGAACAACAAGGTCGCAGCCTGGCAGCCCCTGCGGGTGCTGGAGGATGCTGGGGAGCAGGGACCAGCTGCAGGACCATGCTCTCCCTGGCACACGGGCATTTGGGCTGCTGCCCATGCCACGGGGCCGTGCGTGGCACCAGCAAAATCCGTGACCTGGCTGTGTTTGGGAGCCTCATCTCCCAGAGGAGCGGTGTCTTGGACCTATTTGGAGTTTGCTGGTGGAGCATTTAACTTGTCAGTGCCCTGCCTGAAGCCCAAGAAGATGAGTTTTAACTAGTTGTTTAATTTCCTGTCCCCAAACCCTACTTAAATGAGTGGTGTGACRGGCCTGTCTCTGGAGCTGTGACTCCCTTGTGCTGCCAGTTTAAGTTACAGTATCCTTATCCATCACCTCAAGGGCAAGGTTTCCTCCTCCAGCTGTGTGAKAAAACATCTGTTGCCAAATCACTTTCGGGTTGGTACTGGGACAAGGATCTAATTGCAGACACTTGATGGAGATGAGCTTTGCAGCATCTCACACKTCAGCGAAAGSTGTACACCACAAAGGAGGGTAGAAATGAGGCCTGTGCTTAGTGACTGCATAGGTGTGAAAATTCTGTGGCCACGCAMGCAGATCATTTTGCTAAACGAGCTTTCCAGTGTGAATATCTTGTAATAAGAATCTCTACACAAACAGCATTCAAATTGTTTTCCCATCAGCGTGCAAAAGGCCCTTAATGACATTGCCGTGGCATTTTCATGCACTTCCCAAACAATTTTTATTCTATTCTTGCAGTGTGATGAAAACACTGTAGGCCCTCTGCAGATCRGCACTGAATTAATACTGCTGTTGTACTCACACCCACGGCCAATGTAATGATCCTGTGATGTTTTATWTCTGCCCATAGGAAAACTGCAAGAAAAGAACTAAAGTGATTTTTCTGCTCTGTGAAATAGAGGCTGGCCACAAGATTTTAGCCTGTCACAGATGAGGAGGCTTGATCACGATGTCCAGTGCCCTTTGCTTCCATGGAAAGGGCTCGACCATGAAAACATGCCCCTCTTTTACAGACTACATTTAAGATGTCTTTAGAGCTGTTCTACTCAGGCCTCTTGAGCCAGAGACAGGTGTCTTGGGAATGGTTTGTATCCCATAACCATCTGTACCGGGAATTGTCACTGTTCCCTGCCCCCTTCCCCTGATGCCAAAAAGATTTTTGCTTTTTATATATTTTTCATACATTTGTGGCTCTGTAGACTATTATTATATAATTATATAGTTTCTTAGCTAACTCTAGTACTTTTCCTACCCTTTTAGACAAACACATTCCTGGAATGCTATTCTAATCTTCCTTCTTCAGTGAACCAAGGACATTTTATTTCCCCATGTGTCTAGACATAATAAATGTGGGGCTAGAAGCTGGGGGGTGCTTCAGTAGAGGGGGGGCAGAACCGAAAGGGGGAATTACTTAATTAACTGTGCCTCTGATTGGAGGGTTCTTGTTAAGTATGTTATTGGGTTTCTGTTGTGGCTGTTGCTGTTGTGGTTGTTGTTTGTCTTGTCTTGTTTTATATATATGTGTATATTCTAGTAAAGAACTGTTATTCGCTTCCCCACATCTTTGCCTGAAAGCCCTGTAATTTCAAGGCTATAACAATTTGGAGGGAGGGGGTCATATTTTCCATTCCAGGAAGGTTCCTGCCTTCCTTGACAGACACCTGTCTTTTAAACCAAGACAACAGGCAATGAGAAAATASTTATTTTCTATTTTAGTAACTCCTACTTGCCTAAACCTAACATGAAGCATTAGAAAAAGCATCTTTCTATTTTGRTTTGGTTTCAGGACAYGCAGTTTTCCATCAAATAACATTTGTATTTGTTACAGTGATGAYTGAAGCTAAATATTATACCTCTCCTCACACAAGGTGCAGCTCCTGTTTAGCCCAGTGCCTTGGTGAAACTTGATTTAAAATCATTCTCTGGAGAGTTGTTTTGCAAGGCTTGTAGCAGACAGAGCTGTTAAACACATTACGGAGTTTTTCCCTTCACTTCATCAGGCTTTGGATAACAATGCCCTGTSTTGCCAAATGGTTTCTTCCTTATCTACCATTACTGTGAAACCATTTTTAGCAGTGCATCATTGGAGTATATAAGAGATCAGAAGTCCAAATAGAGTAACCTGTCAACATTTTCCCTGGAAGAACGAGGCTGATACACAAGCCTCGTCAGCTAGATGGTTCACAGAGAATAAAGCAGTGTAATTCCAGAAATCTTTGTTTTGTTATGTTTATTCTAAAATGAAGTAATTTCAAATTTGCTGCTCTGGAGATCCAGATTTTTCTTGTTGTAAGGTTTTTTTTCTCTTCTGTGTCGTGATTCCTGTTCACTGAATCSAATCTCTATGGCTTTTCAAAGCTAAACTTTTACAGCACCAGTAATAATCTTGTTGCCATAATATTATCCTTTTACATAGCCTTAAAGGCCAGTTTATGACTGAGAGGGAATATCTGCAACCAGTAGGTTCCTTATTCTAATTTGCATGTAAATTAAACATTTCAGAATACGACTGTGATTTCTGAATACACACAAAGTATGCTGTTTTGATTCCTGGAAAATAAAAATTCATAACATTAATAAGAAGAATATGATTTATATAGTGGCTTTTTAATCTCACCAATTTCTGTTCATTTGAGTCTTTTTTTTTTTTTTTGAAAGTTTCTCTGGTGAAAGCTGAGTATTCCTGCTATAATGTGGAACAGGATGTGACAAAACCTTGCTTATTTCCATCCACATTAATAGAGAACYCTCAGGTTAAATGCTGGCTGAAGCCCAGCACTGCAGGCTGTCARTATCTAGTGTTACGTTATTATAGGTGGGTGGTGAAGGTATGAGGGCAAACGGAGAGGAGGAAATTTTGATATATGGATTTTTTTTTAATACTTTCTGCTGAATAGGTGGTGTGTCGGGCATTTGAAGGCAGATATATTTTTGAGTGATAAAAGAAGAAACAGTTTTACTCAGCCCTGCACCTGTAAGCTGCGAAATGTGGTTGCTGAGGTCTTTGAAGGCAGTATTCATGCTGACGAGCTGTGCCTTTGCTGGTCAGGTTTTAGTGGTTTTCATCAGTGTACGAGGCCAGMTCTGTTTTCTGTGCTGGGTATCAATTTCCTCTGGAATAGAGAACCATGGGGATTGGTAAAACTACAAAATATAGGCAGTACGTGTGGATTTTTTTTTTTTAAAGAATTTTCATGGCTTTTGAGTGCTATTGCTGTTTTTGAGATGGTGATTAGGGGAGGGGATGGTTAAATTTAAAACCTGAGTTGTTAAAAACCAAAACTGAGGAAATGTAGGACTTAGCTGTGCAATGCTTTGCAAAGCTTATCAACGAACTATTGGGAGGCCTTTTTTTTTTGTGGGGAAATTACTGTTGAGAAGCTACCAGTCTCAAAGGTGGACTTAAAAACACTGAAAAAAGTCTTGTCAGCRGCTGACCTGGAGGTTGTGGAGCTCTCCTTGGCATGAGGGTTGTCCCCAGCTCTGGGGGCTGCTGGCTCTCTGTGCTGATGTTTTAGATGTAGTGTGAGAAGTGCCTGAGCAGCAGCTCCTATTTTTTTGTTGATTTTGGGGCAGCTGTTTCTTCCAAGAGTTCTGTCYATGCAGGAAGATTTTTCTCTTTCTTCATGAGCGAGGGAATAATTTGGATTGTTGGCCAGGCTTGAACCTGGGCTGGCGAGCCCTGGTTTGGAGCAGAAATGCCTCCTGGTAAGAAATGTGCCATTTCTTCTAAAGYAAAGCAGTGCTTGCTTTCATCAAAAGCTGTTTCAGTCTAAACAGCTGAGGGGCAGCAGGCAGRGCGCTGCTCCTGAAAGGAGCTAAGCAAAGAATCTTGTATTTTTGCTTAGTTTAGTAGTTTGTTTTTATTTGTTTTTGTAGTTTGCCTAAACTTTGTAACTTTCAGTTTATGGTTTAGTTTTACTTACTTGATTTTGCTTAAGCTTTGTAACTTTCAGCTTATAGTTTAGTTTTACCATGTAACCAACATTTGACAGTCGTAGCTTTGTTTTGAGTTGCTATTTAGACCATTAGCTCATAGTAAAACATTGAAAACAAGGGACTGAGAAAATGAGCAAAACTTGCCAGCTCTGGCTTGATCACAATGACCTAGGACCTTCAGAACATTAAATAAGTAGAGACCTGTCCAGACAGAAGAGTCCTGGGTTTTGCCTGGCTGGGGCTGATTGCATGAGTCCTCCAGTGCCAAGATAAGAAATGGAAAAGTCAGCACAAGGGGATTGTGCAGGCGCTAAAAACCGCTAGAATGAACGTTCAGTCAAAGGACATCATGAGGATGACGATGGAATCTTATAAAATTGAAGTAAGCGCCTCAAAACCCCCAAAATAAGCACTGCAGTTCCGAACATCAAACAGCAGAGGACAATCTTGCTCCGCGAAAAACGGAAAGGACAAAAATCCAAGGAATTCTAAGTGACGTACCGACTACGTGCAAAGTGAGGAGGAGGGATTTGGGAGGGATTCGGGAAGCCTTTTGAATRCTATAATGTGTATAAATCGGAGGGAGCAATGCCTAATCAAACTCGTTTATGGACGGACATCCCCCAAACGCTCCCGATGTCGGAATAAAGGAATGCTTTCTTAACCCTTTCTGCTGTTCTTTTCTTTGAATCGCTCCTGCCCGGGATGGCGGCTCCCGGCAGGGAGGGAGCCGGCGGCATCAGGATGGGTGAAGCTCATGCTCCGGGTGAGCCCAACCATATTTCCAGCCCTGTCGCTGCCTGTGAGGGGTGTGTGGAGCGAGGGTGCGTGTGGAGAATGGCTGGGGGTGCCATCCTGGCAGAGCTGGGGTGACCCAGCGCTCCGCAGCCGCTCCCTTCCTCAGGGCACATCTCTGCGGGCCGTGAGCTGAATCTGAAGCTCGCCAATGCTCAGGTCTCTGACTTCCCCACAGCCTCGGAGCCTGGCTCACGGGGAGTTTGTTTTACCACGTGGAGCTTGGCTCATGGGGCATTGGTTTTCCTCCAGGCTGGGCAGTGGGATGGCAGGAATGGCTGCCTCCGGGTCACACCCCCGGGCTTTTGGTGGGCAAAACACCCACAGGGTGTTGAAAGTGCAAAAAGGTAGGGCCTGCAGCTTATCACGTCAGTGTCCTGCTGGCAAAGCCAGCCTTCATCTAAGCTCGGCTCTGGTTTGAAGTCCTGGAGCGAAATCTTGTCCCGCCGCTGCCCGCGGCAGTGATGCTGCTGAATTAGGTAAGGTGAGGGCTCAGTTCCTGSTGTTGGTCTGGCAGGGTTTGCCTGCACTTTGCCACCTTCTTCCTGGCTCTCGTGTTCTTGTAGGCTGAGGAAGGTCAAGCACAGGTAAAATTAGGGCTCAGGACCATGAGCAAGCTGCTGCCTGCTGTCGTAGTGAGCTTTTATGSTGAGACAATATAAGGTGAGAAAACTTCTTGCAGAAGCAAAGATTTCCAAATATTGGTGGGTACTGGAACTCCTTTGTAGTGCGTGACTACGAAATGGTGCTTCAGGTCGTTCCCAAAGTTGGGCAAGAAAAGTCCTGACTTCTTGTTCTTAAAAAATTCAGCTATTAAAATTTTATTTCAGTGTTGTCTCAAATCTAGCTGTGAGTTCTCTTTTTGGATTAGAAAGAAATAGGTCCTTCTGCAGTGCATCAGTTTAATGCTGACAAGCTGTGGTGCAGCACTAGATGTCAGTAATGCTTTATCAGTGTCTGTGTCAGCCCTTGCAGGTTTTATTTGCTGCTGGCTTTTGGCACGTGATGCCTTTTCCTTATTCCATATTTTCAAGAATAAACACATACAAATACGCTGTCCTTCAAAACTCTATTTTCTCTTACTTTGCTGTCCTTGGTGAATAACTATCATAGGTCACTGACTTTCAGAAATAACATGTTTTCTGACATTTCCCTAGATCATGCACAGGCTTTTTGGTTCTTACTGTATAAAAGTTGCATCTGGGCTCATAACTTGGCAAATATCACTCTTGTCACAATTGCTCATTACAATTCAGGCGTGAGAGTTTCAAAAGTGATTCAAACACTACAAAGGATGTTTTATTTGTAAAAAGATACCCCAGGTCTAAAAGCTCTGGTTTAGCTGCTTGTGTTCATTAAAYTTACACTAGACCAGTGCCAGCCAGGTGCTTTAATGAAGTGTTCTTTAGGAAAGCAAACATAAAAAGGTGGTGGCATAATTGCTTGAAAGACTCGGATTTTTCTTCTTAAAATGCTGTAGAGCAGAAAACACATTTTCATGGTGATCCTAGACTGTTTTCAGTTTCATAATTCTTAGTAAAAAAATAGTGTGACTWATGTGACAGAAGCCAGATAATACAGCCACTTCCCATCCCTGGAAGTGTTCAAGGCCRGGTTGGTCAGGGCTTGGAGCARCGTGGTCTAGTAGAAGGTGTCYCTGCCCATGGCAGAGGAGTTGGAACAGGATGGTCTTTAAGGTCCCTCCCAACCCAAACCATTCTGGGATTTTATGATTCTTCCTTCTTCTTCCTAGGAAATATTTAATAGATTAACATAAAATTTCTAACCCCAAATTTCTGTCRTTGGAAGAGCTTCTGGAGATCGTGGTTGTTTCTCAAGGATCTGCTGTTGTAAAAATTCAAACATATTGAATAGTTATGCTGTTTGACTTCAGAGTGGAGWTTAAAATGTAAGTATGTCTCATGTTTACTCATTTTCTTCCCTCAAATTCACTGTAGGCTCGCAGGGCAGTTGCTGTCCTTGGGTGGTTGGATGCTGGGCAGTCTGTGGAGTTCCCATCCCAGCTGTGCCTCTTGAATGCAGCACTTTCACAGTGTGGGGAGGAGAGATGTAAACTTAAGGAAAAAAGGAAGCTGTATATAGAGGGAGTTTGGTAAGCTCATCAAACACACCAGAGGAATCTCAATCACAGAACAAAACTTTGAAAATTTCTAATTTTCCCAACATACCAAGAGCCGTAATCTGTAGAATAATCTGTGCATGCACCGGATTTAATGAGATGGAAGGGCATTCTTAATTTCTCTTAACACAAGAGCTGGGAATGTAACATGAAATAGCTGGCAGGTTTGGGGCAAAAAAAGAATGTCTTTCACACAGAGTTCAGTGAAACTGGAGAGTTTGTTCCTGCTGGGGGCTGCAAAAGTTTGTCTGCTGGAGAAGGGCATAAAAATTGATGTTAGGTAAAGACAGATCAGGGACAAGAAGTCCAGGTATKGCTAAACCATGGAGCAGGGGATGCAAAGGCCCTGGTAGAGACTGTGCATGGGGAGAAGCAGATGCTTGTCTGGTACGTGGAGGGGTATCAAGCCTGGAAGGTGACACAGCAGGTCCCTCTGCCCTACCACTAGTCCTGCTTTTTGTCTTTGAGGAAAGAAACAATACAATTTTTGTGAGAATAAGCATCTGGGAAGAGATTTCTGCTGGGAAAAACAAGTTTCTCCTTCTTACTGGAGATTAGGGAAAAACAACACACTGGGACACAACTCCAGGGGAAGCTGTCCTGCATGGAGAACTTCTTATTTTTTATTAGGATTAGTAAATTAGTGCAAACATAAAAAAGAGGAACTTAACAGTTCTGTATAAGGGAAGGCTGCAGTTTAAAGAAATGTTATAGTAAATTCCTTACCTGTGCAGTGTAGGTGTGCACATCTTATCTACACTCCTTGTGCTATTGATTTTAAGATGGAAGATGAACTGTAATATTTGCCTTTGTGACAGCTCTTTGCCTTTCCTTTGGGAGCTGTGTTATGGTGGTTGGATGCAGCTGTTGCTCCAAGCCAGCTGCTGGCCCAGAGAGGAGGTTTTCTTCTACTGAAATACCTGTGAGCAGATATTTCCATTTACCTCTGTTCCTGAGATTCCTTTTTGAAACGATATTTCTGTGTACTCAGCTTGCTTTGGTCTTCCAGCTGTGTGGGCTCGTGTCTTTGTGTTTATTCTTGATTGGCATCTGTTATGGTCTGTGCAGATTAAGAAGTGTGGAAAACCTCTTGGATGTCTGTGGTATTGTGGGACAGTGTAGTGTTCTCCACTGCAGCCTCAGGTGACAGAGTAATTAATCCAGGGATGGGTGTTTCTTCTTCACCAGGCAGCTTTAGGCGTCCTCAGGAAATATTTCTTTAAGGACATAATTAATTTTAAGGAAATAATTCATGTGAATATGATGTAAAATATTTGCAGAAGCTCCCTAACAGATTAACTTACTCTTTCAGAAATTTTAGTACATAAAATGTTTTTTCAGTACCTTATCACTAGGGTATGAGACAGTTTCTGGGGACAAAATACAGCTAGTTGCTTCAAGTCCTTTTAATTAATTGTTTTTTTAAATGGCTTTCTAGTAAATTGAAATGGCTTTCTAGTAAAATGAAACTCTCTTGGTTCATGAGTGCAGCTCTGTTTTGCYAGTGGGGAGGGTCAGAGACACACCAACTTAAGGAACAGTATAATTTATTTTAATGCAAAGCTGTAAAGAATCACAAGAAGATAATCTAAGCAATGCAYATAATCATTAGCAAAGAATTACAAAAGGATGAGCTCRGCAATGCACCTCATCACTACCATGAAAGAATGCCTGTAGTGATTGAGAGACACATCACCAGTTACCCCAGTAAAGATACAGCATCCAAGTCTGAGAACCATCAGCTGGGGGGGGCACAGTGAAGGACTGGAGAACCACACCCAGTAATGGGAACTCCTGCTGTGCATCCATCTCTGCAGGCCGTGAGGCTCCCCCCACTTTCCTGGGACAGTAGCCCTTATTGAACAAATAAGATGATATAATTTCTAATTTCCTTCTCCTGTTGGCTTTCTCCCAAAGCCTGCCCAGGGCTCAAGGAGGAACCAAGGGGTTCCTTTGATCCTATATCCCCCTAGGCAGGCCAGATGTGGCCTTATCCAGTTTCTAGATATAGAAAGGTAAATACATGCTTTGCCAATAAATGAACACATATAACAATACTTTGATAATGAGCAAATATATATAYATAACATTTGGTTGGAAGGTTCATCTATAGATGAACTTTGGCTCAGGGCCTGTTGTCCAAGCCTTAATTCTTCTGGCTCTGTCARGTAATATTACAAAAATGTGCTCAGCTGGTGTTGTTTTGCAGAAGATAATGTCACACTGGACTTTGCAAGCGTGGGGCTTCCCTCTGCTTTGCAGTCTGCTCCAAGAGAAGCAAAGCAAGCATGAAGAATACGGATGTGYTTAGAAAGTAAAGGTGACAGGCAGAGGAACTACGAGGAACATTATTTCCTGGGGAGTTCCTTAGCAGGCTAGAGAAGCTTGGCAAGGGAAGGCTTTATAAAATATTCCTGTCCTATGTATTCAGCAGAGTAGTGAAAGACTGTGCTCTGTGTGTGCAGGGGGGCAAAGGGGTGGTAAAGTGTCACCCTCCTTTTGGCTGGGATCCATGAGCGTGGGGTGGTGGTTGATGGCTCCCCAGACTGTTCCCATGTGTGCCTAACAAGGGGGTGAGGGATGTGGGAGCTTTAGCTTTTTCCTTTCCTTTTCCTTTTTTCTCTCCTCTCTCTCCAAAGAGGTCGTGACTGTGGTYTGGGATCCCAGATCTCCAGATTCCCATCAGACAGAGCTATGTCACTGTTGGGGGACTGACAACACTGTGTTTTAAAACTTCAAAATCTTGTTGTTGCCTGCTTGCACTGCAGTTGTACAGCAGCTCTGTCATGCTTTGCACCGGCCAGTGACAAAAGGGTGACTCTGTGACTCTGCCCAGTCTAAATTTCTGGCCAGGGTTTGCATCCCTTGGCAGAGACAGCTCTGGGGGCTGTTTGCAGCTGCTGTTGTTTTAAGACCACCAAAGCCTGTGATCTAGAAGAGAAGCTTTTAGCTTCACTCTCCATGCTGAACCCCAATACAAAGTCAGTCTGTCTCCTGGGGAACAGGCAAGGTGATTTGTGATGTAGCTGAGTGCAGTTTTTGAGATTGTTACGAACTTCTCCTATTAAACACTTGCTCTGTTTATAGGAGTTTATGGACAGACACACTGGTCATGCAGAAATGTTTTTTTGTAGTAGAAAAGAGCTGAGAAACAAACTACTACTAATAAATCGTGTAAGGYAGCTGGAATAAACTAGCCATAAAATAACCTTAAACGAAACGTGAGGGCTGCTGTCCCTTACAGACAGGTACATGTGACACACAGAATACATGTGTGTGTTTCTGTGTGCTGTATGCACAATCTCTTGCAATTCAAGCAGATGTATGTGGGAGAGGTGGCTGCCACCCAGAGCCACTGTCCTGTCTCAGCCTGAGCACAACTGCCACCATCAGTCTGCCAAAGGGTCAGGCTTAAACCAGGGCAGCAGAGCCTGGAGTGATGAACTCTGTTATTGCCTGGCACCAGAGATGGGCACTCTTGATCCCTGCCTGAGGAGAAATGTGCTGTCACTTTGAAGGACAGTTGGACTGGGGTGATGGGAACACTTGTGCAATTTTATTGTCCACCTGGAAGTGAACATTGCTGTCCAGTCACTGTGGGCTGCTGTCAAATACTAACCAAAACTGAAGAAAAAGGTTAGAAAAGCCAATACAGATGTGAATCTAGACAAAGGAATTTCCACTTTGGGATCCCACTGTTTTTTGTATAATCTGGTGTTGCTTCATTTAAGGTGTTCTCATGGAAACCTGGGTGTGTCCTGTGGCTTTGCTCGGTGGCATCAGCTGAACCAAGCTTTGCAGATAGAGGACAGGAAAGTATTTTTTAAAAAACTTAAAACTCTTTAGCTACTCTGTGTACACAGACTATCCCTAAAACAAGTACAATTTGCTTTTTCTATGTGATTATTTCCAGTAGTGGGAATTGGATCAGGTGTTACTGTTAAGTGAAGGCTTTTCAGCTTTTCATTCCTCCTAAGGGAGTGAAGACAGGGAAAGTGAAGACAGGAGTGACTGGCTCTATCATTCCCAAAAATAAATAGTAGCACTTCCAGGTGAGGACAGTAGAAAGTTGCGAAGTGATAAATCTGTATGATATTGGTGTCAAAAGCTTATAAGGACAGATGAGCATTGTGGATATGAAGAAGGTATATACTTGACTCMATTACATAGCTGTTTGTACAGATTAATTCGTGCAAAGTTATATTTTACAATCAGRTAGTGTTAGCTTTACAGGTTGCTAGCATGAGTATCTGGTTGCCTGATGCTAATAAAGTGGATTCTATACATGTACCTATGTAARTAAGAATTTAATGTACCTGAGAGTGATTTCGGTGAAGTTATTCACTTATTCTTCTCACTGTTTTTTCCTCAGTGTGTCCCCATATATTAAASAGCAAACTGGAGTTGAAGCAACCAGTCAGCTGAATTTTTAAAACAGGAAACGAAAGTAGAATTCTTCTACAAGTTCTTAAATTGTTTCCTGGAAGCTCAGCTTCATCCTGTTCTCCAAAATAGGACCGTGAATTTTAAAAGRCTAAGTGGTCTTGTTTCAAATCTCTTAATGAGTTGAGAATAGTTTGAGTTTTTTTTTTTTTTCCTGAATTTTTGTAAAATAACTTTAAAGGAAAGAATCTTTCCAAATTTGTGAAGCCCCCTAATGGGCAGGTCTGGCCACTGTGGAGCCATCGTGGTCTAAGCAGGTGCAGTCAATACCACTGAGATCTCCCTGATGTTGCCACCACTGCTAATTGAAGCTTTTTTGTCATATTGGGAAAATGAGATGAGTTGTGGTAATGCATGGTGGTCAGGAATGAAAAAGGAGAAAACTTGTTGAGAAACCCTTGTGTTGGTGCTAGAACCTCAAATGAGAGATGCCAGATTGATGTATGATTTATAAGAAGATAGGGCTATTGAAGTTAAATGTTACCTGATTCTTTACTCTGACACTACAGGCGGTAACTTCCAAGGTCATTCCTAGGACTCCCTGGCATTTCTGGGCACAGCGCTCTCGCCTTTACCCTGTTCCTCCTGGTTTTGTTATACATGAACTTGTCCTCTCCTTGGTGAGGCTTTCTTAGAGCTCCTGGTGTGCTTTCTTAGAGCTCCACCAGAAGGAAGACCAGGTCCTCAGCTAATAGGCTTCCCCTGGCTCTGCTTGGGACTGTTTTCAAAAAGGGCCACAAAAAGCTCTGTCATCACTTCTGCTTCCAGCAGAGACTGTGGGATCTTTGTCTCTGGAGGAGTCTTTGTCAGAGACAGGATATATTCTGTTTTGAGACATCTTGAGGTGCTTGGAATTGTGGGGAAGGGGGTGGGTCCCTGCTCCCGTGCCCCTGCCCCAGCCCTGCTGTACCTGTCCATCGAGAGACACTGGAGGCCTTGGTGTCACCGTACTGACCCCTGAGGGGCTGAGACACGAGAGGTCCCCCCTGGGGGGGCAGGCCTGGGGTCGGGGCCAAGGGTTTAAGGAGCCATCACCAGATGGTTCCTTKTCTTCTTCGCCTACCTTCATGTGGGAGAAGTTCATCGCTGGAACCAGGTGTTGGTAGCTATGCCTGTTTTTCTCTGTCTGTCCTGTCTTCCTGTTTTCCTCCCTTTCTTCTTTTCCTAACGTGTCACGGAACATAACATCGGATGGGCCGTAAGGTTTTCTGTGTTTAATGGSCTACGTTTATGCCGGGAAAAGTGATGTTGTGTACCCTTTACTCTTCTCCCATTGTCCCCTAATTTTCTGTAGTTCTGCCAGTAAACTTCTGTGTGTTATTTTTACCTCTTGGGAAAATTTTGGCTGAATTTTCTCTTTGYGCCTACCCAGAGAAGAGAACCTTAGTTCAGTCTTTCACTGGGGGTRGGAATTTGCCAGTGACCTCCTGCATG
Source organism: Amblyornis subalaris (assembly GCA_018881555.1). Taxonomy (NCBI): domain Eukaryota; kingdom Metazoa; phylum Chordata; class Aves; order Passeriformes; family Ptilonorhynchidae; genus Amblyornis; species Amblyornis subalaris. The sequence goes on from JACAXG010000003.1 coordinate 22,794,571, forward strand.
TATTTTCAGAGATGAGTGTCCAGTGGTGTCCTGGAAATAACCCATCGGCACACACAGCTTGCCCCAAAAGGCTTTAGCGAACACCAAACCACTCTATTGTACCCCAAAAGGCAGGAGGTGGATTTACACCAAGCAGTAAATTTTGGTTTGGTCAGACTTAATGTTCGTGAAAGATGAAGCACAGGATCAGCATGTGCCGTAGTGTGTGCTCTTTCCAAACCTGGATGAGTTTGTTGGGAAGGGATTCAGAGTTTCAGTCACCTTTTCCTGTGACTGGTCTCAGGTAGGACAGTTTGTAAATGCTGGTTCTCAAAACCATAGGAACACATAAAGCATCTGAAACCTTCCATTAGCCTTCAGATAGTGTTTACAAATTTTACTGTGAATTTTCCTTAACTTGGTCATAAAGTACTCCAGTATTTGAGATGTAATTTAAGAAACTTCAATTGTTAAAGTAAAATTGCTTGAATAGAAGAAGGTAGATAGAGGAGTTCCTGAAGGAGGATGATCCAGCAGTACTGAGACAAACAAGAGGTCACTGCCCTCGTGGGAGGAAATGGGGTGGATTGGGAGGAGGAGATTTTTATGCCTTGAAACCAGTGCTTGTTTTGAAGTGAAGGGCAGGAAGCGGTTAGTGATGTACAAACTGTGGCAGAAAGGAATGTAGAAACAAGTAAGTAAATTCCCTGAGTAGCAGAACACGTGCAGTCCAGAGAGGCCTTTGATTCACGAGGCAAAGGAGGGCTGTGCTGATCAGGGCACTTGTGCTGACTCGTGAGAGAATCTGGCTTTGTCCTTGATTTTGCTGTTGACCTCACACYTCTGTGTTTTTCTCTTTTCATCCTCTGCCTTGTGTATTTACCCTGTTTCTTTGGTTCTGGGCCAGCCTGCTGGGGAGAATGTGTTCCTTCAAGGCCTTGGCTGGGAACAGCAGGCACTGCTGTCATAGAAATAAATAATCTTTAAAATGCACGGGGAAGCTGCAGAGGATGTGATGGAGGTGACACTCTTTGGTGCCATTTTTGCTGAGCTGGCAGCAGTGTTCTGGATATAAAGAATTTTTTTTTTGAAAAGCAGCCTGCTGTGCCAGAGGGGGAATTGAGGGCAGCAGYAGATATTTGGAAGAGGCTTGATGGTGTGGTGGCCAGCAGGAGAGAGTGGTGAACCAGCCTGAGTGTTCCTGCAGCCAGGAGAACGATGGGGTTGTGCTAAATTTAAGCTTCTGAAGGAATTCCTGCATGTGAATGTAAGCGTGGAAAGGCTCACTCAGAAATGATGCTGTTTTTAACAGTTTTAGATCTGCTAATTGCTGGGTATGAGTGAAGAAGATTGGAGTCTTTGTTAGATTCAAGCCTACCTCTCTGTAGTGATATCCTGACATAACTAAACTTGAAGACTTTTGTGTTATACACAAAAGAAAACCAGCTACCTCATCAGAAGTGGCTTTTGAAAAGAAAAGTTCTAAAAGCTGGATTGTTGTAACTTAAAAAGCAGAAAATACCTGTGGGTGAGGAACCAAGCAAACATATGCACCATTATCAAAATAAAAATGAAATATGTGTTCCKTGAAGCAGAGATTTTTAACTCGAAAAGAATGCTTTATTTGGAACAGAACAAGGGGAACAGGATCAGCCTGGTGTGGGCATCTCCTGTGGTCAGACACACATCCATGTCCTGGTGGCGATGTGGGCCAGGTGGAGCTTCCTTACCTGGGATGAACACGTGGAGGATGTGGCTTTAGTGAGGGCACGTCAGCGATTCCCCAGCCCCTGTGACATTCGTGTTGTTCCAAGACATGCATTTACCTTCTGCTTGGAGAAAATGGGCCCAGAAAAAACTAACACAACTTCTTGTACTAAGGCTGAAGATGCTCATGCAGCAGCTCATGGTCATGAGGTGTGACCAGCCCTTTCCTGCTGTGGGAGCCTGRGATTTTAAAGCTGTTTTACTGTTGGGGTCTTTCTGTACAGCAGAACAGGCTTTCYGTAAAGCACAGAGCAGGTTTCCTGACAGCGACTGCAGAAAATATCACTGGGAAATGTAGCCTGAGGGTCTGAATACTCTGGGAGTTCTTCATATCAGTGTTCTTTCCAGAAAAAAGCTACTAATTTTGGCTCTTGACTCTGCTCATGTTCATTAGGCAGACTTTGTGCCTTGACATGTGTGCTATTGAATCAGAGAAGARTAAGAAAGGTCAGTGGGGAAAACCTGTGAAGACGAAAAAAATTAAAACTGGTAAAAGCAGAAAAGAAGTGCTGAAGTGGGGGAGCTGGCTGCTGTTTCTGGTACATTATTGTAGCAGGAGTTTTCATGAGAAGCGGTCTAATGTTGTTTTCCCCTCAATTTTATCATGCCTCCCCTCTTTTGTGCTTGTGCTGGGTGTATTTGTGCATGTATGTGCAGATAGGAATCAGAAAACTCCTTTGAAACCTGCAACTATTTTCTGATTGGAGTTGATCAAACCCAGGTTTCAGTGCACTTCTCTGTAAAACAAACGAAATGTCCCTGAAAATACTTTCATTCACTGAGATAGAGCCAAGAAAGTGGTTTGTTACCTGTTGGTGAAGCATCCAGAATGATGAGGTTCTTATCCAGCTCTGTTACTGTGATACAAATGAGGGTGCACAGTAATATTGCCACGGAGGGGCACAGGGATGGGACATGGAGGGTTCTGTGTGACACTAGATGGTGCTCCATATCCACACGGGTGTCACTGGCTGCTGGGGACACCCTCCCTAATTCCTTTGGCAGTGTTGAAGGCTTTTTAACCTGTATCACCTCTAGTCATGATGAGGTAGGACAGAGTTTGTTACTGGAAAGTATAATTGGTAGAACCCCAGTTCAAATACTCAAATGAGACCACTTGAAGTATATCCCATTATCTGTGAATCTTAAAGTACTTTTTTGAATATTAACTCGTTTCACTGGGTGATCATGAAACTTAAGTGAGCAATACATCGGCTTTATAGATTACTAAAAGAAAGCACACTTAGATTTATTGAGTGCTGGAAGTCATGTAGTAAGGCAGTGACAGAGTTYGGAGTAAAATCCAGGAGTGCTGGCTTGCAATTCCCTCTTCTGTCTGTTAGATAATTTGGCCAGAGCTTTTGCAAGTAAAATTAGAACCAGGAGGCTAAAAATGAAATTTAAGGAAAGTTAACTTATTTTTATTCTAAATGATAAGGATGTTAGCTTAGGTGTGAATATGTGAATGTCATGTTTCTTAGTATAAAAGGCTGGATACAGCTGTATAGTCCCCAATTTAATCACTGTAATTCACAGAGTCCTCGTGAGTCTGCTTGTAGCTGGCAGCACCTGCAGACAGGAAAGCCCTGAATTCCTTTTCCCTCAACCAGCAAATATCTCTTCCTATTGTTTTATCTTCCCTTGTCTGATCCAGATGGAACAAAGCTCAGGTTATTTGCTGGAGTTACTTTCCTTGATCTCCTCTTTTGTTTTGGAGACTGCCCTGATTCCTGCCATAGAGGACTTGGGGACTGCCCTGATTCCTGCCATAGAGGACTTGCAGTCACAGCCCTCTTCCCAGGCAGGTGTGTGATCCTTGGCTCACCTGGTGATAGTGCTAAACTAAACACTGAAGGCTGTCACCCACCCCTGTTAACGTGGGGCAAGCTGTGAGAGGCAAAGGAGGATTTCCAGGTACTCTCTGGTTCCCTTGGTGTTTGATGGCTGTGCCACCTTCTTTGGTCTCTGCAGGTGATGGAGTTTGTTCCTGTGCTGCAAAGGCATTTCCAGATCCGGTTTGTCAGAAGAACAAGGCTGCTGTATCTCTAGAAAAGCAGCTGGTGGTAGGTAGCAAATTAACCCCATTGGAAAAATGGCAGATAGTTTGGGAACCACATGGGAAAGGCTGGTTTGATGGCACTGATCTCCCCAGGTGCTTGTGGTTTGCTGTTTGTGGGATAAATTGCAGGGGTTGATTAGCAAGTCCAGCTGTGGGCAGGAGCTGGTTCCCACTGACCTCTGGGTGGGGAAATTGGACCTGGCTTTGCTCTTGGGCTCTGTGTCCTCATGGCAGTGGCACAAGGCGTCCACTTGTACAGTGGTGCATCACTGAGGTATGAATGATGTGGACTTGCACRTCACTCCCCAAAGTGTAAACTGAGTTAGAAGCCTGTATTTGGCATGAACTCCCTATTTTGAACTTTATCTGTGTGCTTGTGAACGTGTGATGCTAACCAAGTGATATTCTGTGGTTCAGGGCTAATGGTGCATTTAAAAATCTCATCGATGCAACTGATGGAAGCCATTTGGGAATATACAAACATCGCTGCCACTCTGCACTGATTTCTCAGGGTGGTTATTTTTGCCAGCCCCTCTGAAATGTGGCTTTGGCCAGGCCCACTGCCTTCCAGCCATCTCAGTGCTGCGACTGTCTGGGACTGTCCTGGTTTAAAAGACAGGTGTCTGCCAAGGAAGGTGGAAACCTTCCTGGAATGGAAAGGTGACGCTCTCCCCCCAAATGATTATAATTTCAAAATTACGGGGCTTCCAGGCAAAGGTATGGGAAAAGGAATAACAGTTCTTTACTAGAATATACATATATATATGTATAGTATATATATATATAAAAAACCCAGGACAAACAACAAAAGCAATAACAGAACTTCTCCCACCCATCAAGCACCACTGTCCCRGGGATTGTTATCCCATATCCATGTTGTCACTGTTTCTCTTTCTCCTCCACAACTCCAACAAAGGGGAAATTGTTCAAGAGGTGAGAAAAGGCTGTTATTGGGTTTTCTGKTTTTTTGTTGTTGCTCTTTGTTTATCTTGTTTTATATCTATCTATGCATCTATCTTAGTAAAGAMCTGTTCTTCCTTTTCCCATACGTTTGCCTGGAAAGCCCCATAATTTCAAGGTTATAATAATTTGGASGGWGGGAGTCATCTTTTCCATTCCRGGAAGGTTYCTGCTTTTCTTGGCAGACACCTGTCTTTTAAACCAGGACACTGACCTAAATAATATTGACAATTTCTTGAAGAGAACAGGGTGAAGAAKGCACTGAGTGGTGCTACATGACATAAAGGCTGAAATTATGATGAGCAGGTGAGAAATATGGTGGCTGTGCTATGATTACTTTACACTATATCTTCCCTTGGCAGTGGAATTGGAAACACAGCTTCTGCCTTCAACAGTCTTATCCATATTTCCATTTGGATTATGGTAAGGGAATAGATGTAGGYTTAAAAAGGTACCCAGAATGAAGAATAGTGCTAGAAAGCTACTTGGTGCTAGAGTTCAGTGTCAAAATTTTGTGTAAGTCTGTAGATAGTTGGTGTAAATGGCTTGATGAATGGTGATTGTTATATYGGTCCTATTTCAAAGCAAATGTGTGGACAACCTATTTCAATATCATTACAATTATGTTAGAATTTGAAATGGCAGTAAAATATTTGAGGGGAGGCTGTGCTAGCAAATCCATTACAATGCAGAAATCACTGTTGTAGGATAATGGTTTCAGTGCAAATATCTGTATTAACTGTGATTTCATATCACTAGACAGGCTATGACATTTAAAATTAACTTCTTGCTGAGAAATTATTGTACTATAACTTTGGGGTTAGGGCACAAATTTGTACAGTGCCAGAGGAGTTGAAGGCTGTGAGCCGCTGTTGATATTTGTAGGTCTGTGTCAGCCTTGCGCGTAGCAGCTGTAAGCTCTTAATGGAGTTTTGAAACAAAACTTTTATTTACACATGTACTAGTGCAAAGCTGCACCTGGAGTTTGGGTTTTCCGCTCAGTCCTGTGCCTCACAGGCATTATAAAATAGCGTGGGTGCCTGTGCTCAGTGGCAGAGCTGGGCAGCCCTACCCAGTGTGAGATGGCAGGAGCAGGGGTAGGAGGCACGGAACTGGCTCTAAGAGAGGAAAGAAGTGATGGTTTTGAGCTGCAGACAGAGGGCTAAGGGTAGTTGGTAAAAGATTCTTGAGGATGAGGACGGTGGAACAGGTGTGGTGCAGCTTCTGCTGACCTCCAGGGAGGATCTGTTTGCACTTTTCTCTGTTTCTTGTGTGTCTTCCTCCACCAGTTCATCCATTTCTGCCTGTGACACTTCTCCTTGGATATTTCTGTCAGATGAAATTTAACACAGATCAGGCTGAGCAGCCAAACCTCCCTCCTGCTCTCTGGCACAGGTAACATCAGTGCTATCTTGCCTGTTATCAGGCTGGCGAGCCATGGCTTACTTGTGTTCCTCCCTGTTGTCCTCTGTAGATATTTAGGCTGTTTCTTAAACCTCTTTCTCTAAACCTTCTGCAATGTGCCCCACTGTCTCCCCTCATGTGGCTGAAAGGGTTGTGTTTGGGTGAGGTTAATTGGCCGCAGAGAACTCATTTGAGACCTGCTGCCCTCCATCCTCTGCCTGCTGCCTACCTCCTCATCCTTCTCCATGTTCTTTCTTTCTCCCTTTGGACTTCTTTGATTTCTTTCAAAAACCTCCAGGTGACTTATTTTAGCACTGCTACAAGCTCGTGACCACGAAGCAGCTAAACAGTGTCCAGCTTTTGGAGGGGGTTTAAGCCCAGGCATTGCACCTTCTGTCCTCTGGATAGGAGGCTGCATGTAAGAAAGCAGCTTGCCTCGAGCAGCAAGTCTATTTCCTTTTGCTTTTGCTTTTTGATTTTTCATTTTTCATTTGTAGTGTCTCTTTTTCGAGAAACGGGCATGGACTGTCCTAACAGCAGATTCATTCCATCTCAACTGCATTTTTGCCTTGCTTCAAAAAATAAGACAGCTGCTACCATCTCTTACTGTCTTAAAGATTATTGAGTGGGTCTGTTGCCTGCTCCATAAAAGAAGAGAGGTATCTGCAAAACAACATCCTCTACTGTTAAAGTAAAAAGAATGTTTGCATGGGATTATTTTTCACTTTTCCTGCTTTTTTTTTAATCTTTAAGTTTTTGTATGGTTCTTCTCTCCTCCCCACACCCTCCCCAGGGTCTCTGCCTGCAGTAGAATATAGCAGTCGTGAAATTTTTATCCTTGAAAACTCTAAACATCAGGTAACAACTTAAACCTAGATAATGGCAGGGTCACTATAAGATTTCTGACATCTAAAGGCCGTTTCTTTCATTAAAATTAAGGTGTCACTTTATGTATTTTAGTGTTAACACTTTTCCAGATGATATTGTGGAACCATCCAGCCCCATGTGGGTGGCGTGGGTAACCACCAGGTTTCACTGTGTGCTGATCTTAACTCTGCTCATATTTGCCTATGGTATTGAGGCAATCAGGAGTATGACCTGTTTGGAAGAGGGACTGTGGTCCTGTATGGCAATTAGCACAGTGTGACCCAATCTTCATGAGAGATTTGGGAAAGCAAACTGACGGAACAACCTTATAGTGGAGAAAATAGCTCATGTTCCTACACCTGGGGGGCAGTCCTTATGGGTTTTTAGATTTGAGTGATACCCTCCTCACTCTTGCAGTGAACACCTGGTTKCTGGTGGGGAATTCCAGCAGTTTTCTGCTGAGTTCCAGTCTCTGGGTTCATCCAAGCAGATTGCAAGATGCTCTGTGCAGTACTGCTGAAGGCCAGGTGAAAACCAGTGGTCTGTAGCTCTCCCCAAGCACGTGCTCCCTCCTGCTGCTGCCAGGGATGGATCCCTGTGCAGCTCCTCACACTGAGCTACTGTCCAAAAAAGGCTGCAGCAAAGCAAATGCAATAGCAGCTGCTCAGCAAGGGAAAATCCGTTTGCTTTGCACTGGGMAACTATAACTGGTGTGGTATTTTTGATCAGTGCAGAAACTCGTTTAATTTCCTCCAAGGCAGCCCCAGCCACTCTGGACCCTTTGCAAAATGCTTCTTTCTCTTCAGCTTTAGATCTCTGTTGGAGTTGAGAGAGGTGTTGAGGAGAAGAAGGATGCATCACACAAGGGAGAAAATGTAACAAAGCTGCAGAACTACTAAAGCATTGCGAATAAAAAATATGCTTGAACAGTATGATCTGTAGGAATTGAATAAAACATCAAATGATAGTAAAAGTTCTCRGAGGAAATTGGTAAATTAAGCCTTCACTGACAGGTAAGAGGGGTGAGTTAATAAGGCAAGGCAGGCATAGGAGGGAAAACTTAAGCCCTTTGGTTTTCCTGAGGAAATGCTGAATCATGACTCTCAGAAGTGATTTTTTTTTTTTTTCTGAGGGAGCACAGTGGAAAAAAACAAGATTACTACTAATTGTGTTTTTTAAGGGAAAAAAAATTATTATTGGTCAGTCTAGAGTACTGGTGCATGAAGTCRCTTCCTGTGTCCCCTTCATTTTGTGTTTTTCTCTAAATAGCTTMCATGGAAAATGGTTAGATTACGAGTTTTACTTAGCATATTTAAATTCAGAGTAGTAAAAAAGAGAAGCAGCAATCTAAAGTAGCATGTTACTGAATTGTGTCAGGATGAATACAGAGAAGTGGTGTTTGCTCGAGTCCTCACTCCTTAAAACCRTTTTGCATTGGCTCGTGTTTCATGCTGTTAAACACTGTATTATGAAATCTCTCTCTCTAACTAACATTAGACATTAACAACAGCTTGATTGTGGGAGTTTCCTCTTCTTTCTGGCTATTCCCAGGGAAGAATTGTCTCTCCTTGCACCATTAGGGCCATCAGAGCTCAGCTTGGCTAAAAATATGGGGGGCAAAAGATGTTGGTTTCCTTCATTTACAGAAAAATGTTGGAATTATTTGCCCAGTGGTTCTGCAGACCGCTCGTCCAGTGGGTTTTGCAGCCTTTCACGAGGAGGTGGCAATCAGTTGGGTCAGGTTGGTGTTTGGTGATGTGACTCKCTAGTCCCAGCAGGGGCTGAGTGTCCTCTGTGTTGTGTTGCACTGATGCAGCACTGCACGGCCGACCTGCCTTCTCATTCTGTGTCACATCAAAGGTCCCTGCAATTCTGTAGTCTCTGTGCTGTTTAACTGAGGTTTTTTTTCTGTTCTCTTCTCTTTCGAAATGATGTTCTGGCAGCTCTTGTTTGTCTTGGGAAAACATCTCTCACCTGTGCAGAATTTGCTGGCTCAGTGGAGGTGCATTACCCTTCAGCGTTGTATTCATGTGCAGAAATGTTCCCTGTACAGCCTCTGTTAGCTGTGATTTAGTGGTTATTCGGTGCTGCTGCTTTCAAAGAGCTTTCGCAGTGCGGGAAACGATTTCTTCTCAGTTTGACACAGGAGATAAAAAGAATATTTTTGTGCTGAACGACTTGAACTTTGCCATGTCAATGAACAGCTAATGCAGGTCTGAAARGTAAAGTCCTGAAGCTGCTGCCTGATGCAAACAGAAGAGAGTTGCTAAGTCTTTAAAGAAGGGCTCAGCTCAGAATCTGCGTGCAATTGGACAGCTTTGTACCCCTGTTAGCTTCACACTAACTTTTGTGATACCTGTTGTGGCATTAAAAATGAGGATTAAAAATTGAGTGTATGACACCACRCGAAAAGTGAGTCAGCCTCGTGAGCAAAGAGTAAATCACAATGCTGGCCTGCTGCCAGACTCAAGCAGGCAAATAAAGGCATTTGGAAGTAATCCAACAAGCCAGAGCGCGGAACAAGGAATGTGTCTGCCTGTGCTCCAAATGAGGGGATACATTGTCAGATGYGTGAAGCCTGGATAATGCAGGAATGGAGTCAAGGCGAAGGAGGTCTGAATCCAAGGTCCCCTTGGCAAGGCAACGTAGGCAGAATGTACTACACTGGCAATTCTGCTGCTAATGGTCTTGAAAGGGCAAATTAGAGATGGGTGTGGYTCAAAAGGAGGCAGAAAGGTGGCATTGTTGTGAGGTGCCAGAGTAGAAAAAGGGCATCCCCAAATGTCAGYTCGTGCTGGAAGCAGCTTTGGCAATGGTATTGGGGGAGAGAAGGAGGCTGTGGGGCAAGAGGATGGCTGCAGGCTCTGCCTCTGCCAGCAGCAACCCAGCCTCATGCAGCTCTGGGTTTGTTGTGCAGGGGAAAATGGGGACAGCAGCATGTCTGTTCCTYCAGACTGTGCAGGCTTGATAAAAGAAGATTCGCTATTATCCAAACCTACTCTTCAAAACTGCAGGAGGTGAAATTTGATTTTTTTTCCCTGGTATTAATTCCGTGCAGACAAGRCACTTTGTCAATGTTTTCTTTTCAATCCTGAGCTATAGGCACTTTTTCCAGAGAAGTCCTGAGGGAACATTAGGGAAGAGGATGCCATATGGTCTCCTCAGGGGTGTGTTTCAGTTAAAGGATGCTTTAAGTTTAGTTCTCAAAATGTGCTGTGTATGCTGCTGGTGTACAAATTATCTTCTACACCCGAGGGGATGTGGTGGGACCTGCCTGGTTCTTACCTGCAAGGTGTTCAGGAAACATGTGGGATGCAAGAGGCCAAAGGTGGAACTGTGGACATGGATACTACCGCTGCAGGCAGGGTTGGAGGCTCTGGCTTGGAGCTGAGATGGCTTTGCTTCTGTCCCTGCATGGGTAAGGTATTTTCCCCTGTAACTGGGATGCCATAAGCCCCCAGCACGAGCAGTCCTATGGTCAGTCAGTGCATCCTCTGGGCTCCTCTGTCTCTCTCCTCAGAGCTGTGTAGTAGTTGATTGTAGTAGTCTTAAAATATTTCTGTTACAGTGGGGAATATGGTAGAGGAGAAGTATGGGCTTTGATGGACTTGTATCTGACAGGTACACCACTATGCCTTACAGTTATTAGCTATGAAGAAAACRACTTCTGCTTTGTTTTCCAGAAAAATAATGTTTTGAGAAGTTAAACAAGTAGGACTGGACATAATAATAATAATAATCTACACTTTTTTTGTAAAGTAAGATGATGAGGAAGAAAGCACCAATGACCGAGATTACTTCTGTGACTAGGGAGGTTTTATGGTCCTGCTTATCCACATGAGAAATTGTTTGCTAAAGGCTGAATGTTGTAAGTTTTGTGTGTGTGTGTGTGTGTGTAGGCTGCACACAAAAACTGTAGAGAACCTTTCCTCCTTGTGTTCCTGTAAAATTTCCCTGAAGGAGAATCTATTTCTGAAATCATAGATTTGCCTATGTTTTACRTATGAACTTTTTCAAAAGGAGGAGACTGCAATATTTTCTTGTTTTCTTGGATTTTTTTGTTCATTTTTTTGGGTTTTGTTGCTGTGGGGCTTTCTTTTTTTGGTGTGGTTKGTTTGTTTTCTTTAACAGAATTTTGGTTTGGGTGGTTGATTGCCAGAGTTGAGTCATTTTGGCAGAAATGTATTTTACTTTCAAATGTATTTTACTAAACACTGTTGTTTCTCATGTGGGATAAGAGAAATGCTTTTTTCTTTTTCTTTTACAATCTCATTTTATTAAAAATTTGCTTTAGGCTCTAAGGGATGACTCAGACAAGGAAAAAACTCTGTGTACTGTCAGAAGTTTTTTCCTCCTTGGGCTGTGTCAGGCAAGGATGTACCTGGAGCCATTTCCTGGGTGGCAGCAGGTGGAAAAGCCCTTTCCCCTCTGCTGAGAGGGAACACACTGATGGTAGAAAGTTGGGCATTGCCTGATCTATCACTAAAGGCTCCTCAGTCAGCTGGTTTTGGACCTGGGCTGGTTTCAAGTTTGTATTTCAGAAAGCAAATTATGCTGCAATTTGCAGATGGCAATAGGTAACAATTCACAGTAGAAATCCCAAAATAAGCCATTACTGCATTGTTGTGTGTTTGCTTTCACTTGCGGGAGATGTMCTAGGCCTGCCTAAAAAAAATGGAGAGATGGAGATGGTTTAGATGATTTGGGATGGAGATGAGGTGGTGGTTTTCTGAAAAAGCCTTCCAGATACTCAAGAACAAATACACTTGAAACTTAATGAAAGCAGTTTGACCTGTTTCACCYCTGATAAAGTGGCAAAATGCACGTCCTTGGTACAGGGCCTCTTCACCTGCAGGATCTMCTATATGCCAGTTAAGGGCTCAGTGAGGAACCTGACCTGCAGTTTGGAAGTGCTTATTAAATTCCTTTGGTTTCAGCCACTTGATGTGATAATACAGGATAAAAACTTTACTTGGAGGCTAATAAGAAACCATTCTCATTGGAGACTTTGATGCCATATCTTCAGAGCAGAGATGAAATTTCTAATTTAATGCTTAATGAATAATCTAGGTTCTCGTCAGACTTTCCCTCAATCTGTTTCATGGACTCGCTTCCTGTGATGCCTGTCTTGGGGGGAATTAAAAAAAAAAGTGTATTTGTACTTGAAGAAAACTAAAACATGCCAAGGGGAAGGTCAGGGAAGTGCCAACATGGGTAATGCATAAAGTCAAAGAGATGAGAAGGGTAGGCAGAACATCAAACATCTTAAGACTGAAGTGGAAATTTCGTTGTTGAAATGAGATGGGATAAGATTGGGCCCTCTGAAGATGGCTCATGGAGGTTGGTGCCTCCATCAGGGATGCAGGGTGGGGTGGAAGTGGCTGTAGGGCAAGGAGGGAAATCCCTCCAGGCAGGGTTGCAAGTGCTGTGTCAGCAGGATGCTGGGAATAAACTGGTATATTGAGTTTGGCAAAACAGGAGGAAGCAAATCATAGACAAAGGTAAGAATTAAGTGAAAAGGAGTAAAAAATATTCTGCTTTCAAAGTGCTGGCGTTTTCAGTTTTGAGGTGAGATGTGATTTGAAATGAAAAAGAAAATGTTTCATTTAGGCAAATATAGTTACTGACAATTTCTAGAAACGAAAGAACATTTTACTTTTAATCCTTCTTATAAACGAACACATAGGCCGAAATTTTAGTAATGTAATATTGAATATTTATTAGTAAAACAAAGACAAACAGCACTGAGCGCTTGGCCAATCTTGCCARAKGCGCACCTCACRCATTTTTTGTGGGTTCAAATACCCTTAGACTGTTACATATTCATGAGGCTCAAAAGGTAATTTACACTTCATTCATTTCCTCCTTTCCCACCGCTCCACCAGGGTGACTTTGGTCCCAGTATTGTGTAGTCTTGAGGAATTCAGGTATGTGTCTTTTCTTGTTTGATTTGTGATCGATTCTTCCTCTGGAAGTTTTGGTGGGATAACAGTTTTCCTGATTTCTCTGGTGAGAAAACAAACTCCAGGATGTACACAGTTTATCTTTTGTTGTCTTGAATTGTTTASCTTAAAGATATTTATTACCATGTTTTGTTAKCTTAAAGATATTTATTAACATGTTTCTRTTACAACTATTTTAAAGTTACTATTCACTTTAGTCTTGTTTTTACTTAACTGTATTTTACTATTTCTACATAGCACATTATTATTGTTAAATGTTAAATTCATATATGCAAAAGCCAACATTATCATCCACTTATTTATCACAATCCTCAAATTTTAAAACCCACAATGGGATCTCCTCTCAATTCAGTGAAATACAGAAGAATACAATTGTTCCGGGAATAATTTCTGATTTCTTCAGTAGGGATTTGATCAAAATGTTCTGCTCATCTGTCTCAGGGATCAAGTCAAATATCTCAATGTGCCTAAACATGGACTTAGGATGGTGTTTTGCCGCGCAGTTATTGGTGAGATCCTTTAAATGTTTTTCATGTTGATATGGTGTGTGACCCAGCTTCTCCCACCCCCAGGGAAGGAGTGCTCTTGATTATTTTGAGAGGATTAATTAGTGCACCAGTGACAATTAGTTCTACCACCTCTGGACAGTTGAAAGCATTTGTTATTTTTCATATAGATAGGGGGAAAAAAGAGAAGAAATTGCTGGAAAATAATTTCTGAAATGAGTATGAGAATGAATCATTAACAGCTTAAATAGCAGTGTCAGGGATACTYGTTCCAATTGGCTTATAGTAAAATGAATTGTACATTTAAGAGAAGAATTAATGGTTTAAACTGCTTTTATAACAATCTTTTAATGACTGGAACAAGCTTACTAGAAAACAACTATTTTACCAAGTGTGGTCCAAGCCCAACAGGAGACTGACTACAGCCTTGAGATTAAAAGTGTTATGCAAAGCTGTTCCATTTAGCTTTTGTCTTTGAACTAACATTTTAATTTAATCAATAAATATTAGATTCAAACTCCCTTGCTAAAAACACATCATCGCTTCAGGTGAGCTGCAYTGTGAGTATAACCTCCAGTGACATGGTCACTGCACTTTTGGATTTGCTCATGAAAATGTGAGGTTCTTGCTGGGGTTTTTTTCAGGGTCAGTAAAACTTCACAGAGTAAGTGGTTCACTCTGGGTTTTGTATGCCACGTGTTATAGTGCAGTTTCCTTGCTGAGAACCCAAGAAGCAAGAAGCTGTTTGAATCAGATGAATAGCATAACAGATCTGCCCAGCTTTTTTAGGTGCTTGCTGTGGTCTTCAGATTAAATAGTACAGATAAAGAATTTAGAAACTCCTGAACAAGCACAGGAACTACTTACTGTAAAGCTTCTTGCTACTACTGTTGTTAATCTGTAATGTGCAACCTGGTGATATAGATCCTTAACAGCAAATTTACAGGTGAGCAGTACGTGATATGGCATGTACAGCTCTTCATAAGGAAACAGACTTGATATTTATTTAATCCTTTCTGCACCAAAGCCTTTTATTTAATTGAGGGGAGAAAAATACGAACTAAGTGCTTAACTTCTCATTGATGAGCAAGTAAACTAGATCATCCCTAGAGTTTCAGTTCAATAAGCTACTTAACCTCTGCGCCTCGTTCACATGGTGAGCAGCTGATAAAGCAACTCGATGTCTCACCAGTGGTGGTTAGAAGGAGGAAGATCCTATTTGGAAACAGTTCTACCTCTTGATCTGGGCATACAGATATATTGTATGAGTGCAAAGTCGTATCCCAGAAGAGTATCAATCTGTATATATATACAGGTATCAAACTTGGGGTAACATTCCAGGTGCTGCTTGTCTTGCATCATGTATTGAAATAGAATAAAAATACTATTCTTATATTTTAAGGATAGTAACAGTGTCTCCAGGCAGGGCTTTGAAGTGTGGTCTAATATAGTCTTCATTGCACCTACTAAACTTGACCTGCTTTTTGAGTACTAATGTGAAAATAAAAGGAACAAAAAAGCACCAAAGTTGGAGCCTGTTTTTCTTTGAATGACAGGAGGTGTTTGTGTTATACACAGCAAACTTTGAGATCATTATAAGCACTCCARTGGCTCACAGTTAGGACTTTATTACCCTGTATCTAGAAGAGAGAAGGAAAAGGAGTTCARCTGCCTCTAAAATTATTGCCACCACGAAGTAGTTAAGTACCACTGTGTCTGACCTTATGGTGAAGTCAGTAATGTGCCAAACACCAGTCCTGTGCAACTGCCCATGTGCAGGCTGTGTGCTAATGCACGAGCAGAGACAGAAAGAGGCTTTGGCTTGAGGTGGGGACAGGAGGTAGCACGTGGTTTCGTGATGAGGTGTTACATCTCTAAGGAAAGTTGCGTGCTCTTCTGCATAGGAGRAAAGAAAATGCATGTCAGTAGAAGGGATACAATCTGTCCTGATTCCCTAGATCTGGGGGAGTTGGCTCAAAAACCTAGTGTGTTTAGCCAAAATAAATAGCGTTAGGAGCTTAGGCCTGCAGCTCAAGGTGTGAAAGGAGACGTGAGATGTGAAGGTGCCCTGAGAAAATATTTGCGGAAAACAGGTCTGGGAAAGAGTTGGGGGGTAGAGAGAAAAGAAGAGAGAGGGTGTGAGAGAGAGGGAGAGAGAAAAGTGTCGGMTTCAACCCTAATTCTGGCTTATTTCTCCTATTTATGTGTAGGTGTATTTTCTGCCAACAGTTATAGTGACATTATCTGGTTTGCATGTTGTTGAAGGGCTTTTTGTTTATGTCTAACTARCTCAATGAGATGATTAAGGTGATTTTGTAAAAGCAAATTGAGTATCAAGAAGGCATTCTTCACCCCATGTGGTGATGAATCTGGAAACAGAGTCAGGGAGGGAAGAGTCCCTCCCTATACCAGAAAGGAAGGAGATGGTCCAGGGATGAAGCACAGAGTCATTTAGATTGGAAAAGACCTTYAAGAACTAGTCCACCTGTTAACCTAGCATGCTGCCTTTATTTAACAGATTTAAGACCTCTAATAGCTCTTCTTGCATAGTTAGTATGGTTCTGAACAATTTAATGACAGTAAACAAATTCTCCATATGTTTGCAGCATCTTCTGCATTGCTGTCTGCTAATGACCTCTGATGATACAGCCATTTCAGGAAGTGAGGCCARCCATTTCTGGTGTTAATTACACATAACACAGGGCTTTGGAGGGCTCTGACTCACTAAAGGAAGTGGTTGTCAGTGGCCCTCATCTCACAGGTTTCACTGTTTGTTGCAGGTATCAGKTGTTGTCAGTAATTCCCTCTGAAGGCCACGGGTGTGGTTCCAGTGTTGTCCATCACTCCCAAAGCGTGGCCAGCCCGAGTGTTGTGTTGTTGCAGTTGGCTGTAAGGAGTGAATGTACCTCAATGATTTGGTGTGCCCCTTGGGGCTTCTGGTGCCCAAATCTGTCAATTAGCACAAGGGAAAAAGGTCGTATTAGRGGGAATGATACTGTTGTTACCTTCTTCTTGTGGCACAGTAAGTGAGGACTTGGAGGAGTTTTGTATTGGTTTTGTATGTATTGGTTTTGCATGGTCTGGTTTTTGGTAGCGGAGGGGGCCCACGGAGGTGACTTCTGTGAGAAGCTGSCAGAAGCTTCCCCCATGTCTGGCAGAGCCAGTCCCTGGTGGCTCCAAAGATGGATGTGCCACTGGCCAAGGCTGGGCCGGGTAGAAGTGGTGGTAATGCCTCTGTGGTAACAGATTGAAGAAGAAGTCAAAGGTTGTGGTGCAGTTTTAAATGTGACTGCAGAAGGGCAGGAGCGAGAACATGCGAGAGGAACAGCTCTGCGCACACCAAGGGCAGTGCAGAAGGAGGGGTGGGAGGTGCTCCAGGCGCCGGAGCCGAGATGTCCCTGCAGCCTGTGGTGAGGACCATGGTGAGGCAGCTGTGCCCCTGCAGCCCATGGAGAACCACGGGGATGCAGAGATCCAGCCATGGAGGAGCCCACGCCGGAGCGGGTGGATGCCYGGAGGAGGCTGTGATCCTGTGGAGAGAGGGGCCGGAGCAGCCTGTCCTTGGAGGACTGACCCCGTGGCAGAGTGACSCACGCTGCAGCAGTTTGGGGAGGACTGTCTCCCGTGGGAGGGATTCACGCTGCAGCAGTTCGCAGGGAGGTGCTGCTTGTGAGATGGCGCCACATTGGAGAAGTTGCTGGAGAACTGTCTCCCGTGGGAGGGACCCCATAGTGCAGCAGGGAAATGACCCCTCTCCCTGAGCAGTGGAGAAAAACCGCAGGTGATGAAGTGACCATAACCCCCATTCCCTGTCTTCTTGCCCCACTCGGGTAGGAGGTAGAGCTGGGAAGGAGGGAGGGGTGGGGGGAAGGTGTTTTTAAGGGTTTTATTTTACTTCTCATTATCCTGTTCTGATTTTGTTAGCAATACATTCACTTCATATCTCTAATTAGAACATGTTTTGCCTATGATGGTATTTACTGACTGATCTCTCCCAGTCTTTATCTCATGAACCCTTTGTTATATTTTCTCTCCCCTGTCCAGCTGTGGAGGGGAGTAAGAGAGAGGCTTTGGTGGGCGCCTAGTGTCTGGCCAGGGTCAACTCACTACAGGAGCTAGAAGCAGTTCATTCTTCCATTAARTGAAATTTTGTGTTTGTCATCACAAGATCTSTACTAGAAGGGATCYTGGCTACCYACCAGGTGTGTGTGTGATAYGTGTGTTGTGGGGAGATGTCATGGAAAGGTTTGTGCACACTGCGAGTGAGCAAGCTGAGAGTTGGGTCTTCCCTCCAAGCCCTCCATGCTCAGGGGGAGGGTTTTCCTCTCAACGTACCAGTTTCACACAGTTGTACTTTCTCTAATTACAGTGGGTTTTCTTGTGACGTGCTAGTGTCAAGTCAGATTCAGGCCTCATAGGTTTTGCAAAACCAAGCTGAACTAAAGTAAGAAAGAAAAGTTTTCTGAAAACATTTATAGTTTCTCATTTGCAGCGTGGGACTTAATGCACCATGAAACCTTTTATCTTGTGGTTCTCTTAGTGGTGCTCTGATGCTTCTGCAGAGAAAAACAAGGTGAAGCATTACGCAGAAATGAAATTGAGAAGCAAAATGCAGAGTTTCCATGCTCCTTTTGGGAGCTTTAGAGAGATGTCACTTTTTCAGTGGTTCATGATGTGTGACTGTGTCCATGTCCTAGTCCCAGCTGTACTGCAGTCAGCTTCAAAACCTGAAGGGATTTGGGGCCCTTCGTAGGTTATAGAAATGTACAACAGTATTATTAAGTTGGTGACAAGTTGCATTCAAAATATCTTGCGTGTAGTTTTTGAGATGAAGGACTTGACAACAGCAGTGGCTGGTAAAATGAATGCAGAGTTCACATATGCTGAGAGCATCAGATTTTCATTTTATGAATAATTCTGACAACAAAAGTAACATTTTGAATTGTAACTGAAATATGCATGTATTTTTAGGCACACATGAGCTGTCTATAAAATGGCTTTTCTGTCTTCCCCTAGTAAGAGAATGAATGCCTTAGGGCATTTTAGATTCTGCTGGAAGCCAGGTTGGCATGGCAGTGACTCAGGGATTTGCTGTGTTTTCTGCTTGGGGATATGCATAGCAAGTCTGTTCAGATGACAAATAAAAAGGTATTTTTCAGGTTATTATTGCAGCACACGACTTGTGAGCTGAGAACTGAGCTGTGCTCTCTCTGCTACCCTGGGYTGTCAGCGTTGGCTGCAGGAACAGTTCAGCCCAGATGGGCTCCTTGGTGCCTTGCTCAGCTATTGTTGGCACAGCTCCTATTTCTGCTGGAGCACCAGGGCTGTCCTGAGGCCACCCACGCCTGGAGATGTTCCTGCAGCTTCCCCCCTTCCTCCAGGGCATGTAAGCAGTGCCTCTGTTCTGCAGAGCCAGCCCTGGCGCTGCCTGTTGTATTTCCCCTGGGCTGAGAGGAGAGGCAGTGCTGCGTGTGCAGGGTGACCGATCTCCCTTTCTGGGCTGGCTTGCCTGGCTCCGCACTACAGCAGGAGAGAATGAGAACAGCTCCTGTGGCTCTGACAGGTGCCTCTCTCCACTCGTRCGTGCTCCCCTCATCTCCCAAAGTGTCCCTGCTGGGAAGGAGCGCTCTCCTTTGAGGCAGTTTTTCCTTTTAACAGGTATCACACCATTGGCTGGCTGGGTCTTGGCTGTGATCTTTGGCACGGCATTTGTCAGGAGCAAAATCAATGCCCCGCCTGCCTTTGCYGTGCACCCGTTGTCAGAAGTTTGGTTGTTTGTCTCTCCAGCTCTCAGCTTGAGCTGTCAGCRCTGGCAGTCACAAAGTCAGCCTCTTCTAGCTGATTAGAGGAGCTGCTGCGAGATCAGAGYGTGAGCAAACAGGACACTCTGATGTCATTTTAGATGCAGTTGCCGGCAACAAAAATCCATATATCCTGCCTCCAGGGAGATGGGAATCCCATTGAAACAGAAATTAAAAACCTGCCATTTATTTATTCATTTATTTTTGCCTCTAATGTGTTGGACCTTTCAGCAGCAGTCATGTAAGCTGATATTGCTTATATGCTAAGCATATAAATAAATAAATATATATGATAATAGCATAGATGCTATTTCCTGATACGTTTTTGCCTCTGTCTGGCARTAGTGTAATGTAGTTTCTGGTTGCATTAAAATACAGGCATGGGAGCTCAGGTGTGCCCGCTGAAGGAGATGTTGGCATGCCACAGACCAGAGTTTCTGCCAGAGAGAGATTTCACTTTGGTTCAGACACCTGCGTGTGGCAATGGGTAATATCAGGAATTATTATTAATACTGTATGGTTGTCACAATACGAATAATAGTAGTTGAATTGTTAGTAGTATCACAGTGTTAATAATTGAGTAGTTRTTGTTATTTTTAGGCTTGGGACTCTCACAAGAATCTGTTTAAGCATGCCAGGACTGTCACTGCCAACAATGGTTTCCAGTCTCAGGGAGCAAGATGCAGAAGCCAAGAGAAGGAGCTGAGCCAGTGGGTAAAGGGATGCACGTGGGCAGGCCCTCAGGTGCAGGAGTGAGGGAGGAGAGAGGTCTGAAGGGTCTCTGAGGTCCTGCAAAGAGGTGGGGATAGGTGAGAGTAGCAGAAAGTGGAGTGCTTCAGGCCTGACTGTGTTAGGAGTGCTGGTGTGATGGAAATACAAGGTTTATGGATGTATTGGCCATTAAACTGCCCAGACCTCTGAGTCATGAGACATGGCTCAAAAGAGCAATTCCAGGTTTGCCAGGATCTGCTACTTGGTGCATCYGTTGAGTTGTAATCCAAGCTGACAAAACTCCACTGGCCAAAGATCCTGGAGAATCCCAGGGTGCCAAATAGGCCCAAACAATGTCTGCAGACAGGCAGATCTTTGAGAGCTAATGCTGTAATGCTCAGTTTGATGAGCAGAATCAAAGAGAAACTTCTGGGGTTAATACTCAAAAAAGAGATTCTGTTTTGTATCAACAGGGAGATTTTACACAATGCAAACTCTTCTGCAGAGAAGCGTCTTCAGTGATGGTCTCAAGTATGCAGTGGGAGGTGATTGTCTTGCACCACACATACAGATCATTCAAGCATGAGATTGCAGTCATGTTTGTAATAATTAAAAGTATGTACCCGCTTTTGTGCTTGGATATCCTGTTCTGGCCTGTGATTAAACTGTTCAGTATTAGGACATGAATTTTGACTCATTCCAGCAATCATTGGTGTAAAATCTCGCCTCTGGAAGGTGTACATGCAGTTCCTCATTACCTTGTGTAATGAGCTGAGCCCACGGCTTTCTGGGTGGTGTATGAAAATAACAGAATGGGATTGGAGGGGGTTATTTGTACTATTGTTCATTTTCTGTGGCTGAGTGACGTTTGCAGGAGTGTTAAGACTTGAGACAGTCACCTCAGAAATGTCAAGAAAGACAGTCTTGTGCCTATTGTAAGATATTTACTGGTGAGAATTACTTGTGTCAAATCAGTCTTACACTGAGAGTGGTCAAGCGCTGGACTAGACCTCTGGATGTCCCTTCCAACCCAAGTTTTCCTGTGATTCTTTTTTTTTTTTCTTAATTTTTTTATTCTGACTTGAAAAATCCTCACCGGCACGGAGGTTGGAAATCTGTCAGATTAAAACAACAATAGCAAAACAAATTTGGCCGCTCAGTAATCTGCAGGATTCCTAAATTTTGCAGGACATGCAAAAATSTACTGAATAAGAAATTGTGTAGTAAAAAGTGTGTAGTAAAAATTCTGCAGAGGGGCCGGGCAAAGCCCAGAAGGCTTAGGTTGGGCAACTCACTGCCCATCATATGTTCTGATGGTCTTTAAGTGATTGAAAAGGTATAGTACTATRGTGTCTAAAATAAATGACAAACTCCCTAAGAAATAATGGCACAGGAGATCTTGGAAATGAGTTCCAGAAGGTGGAAGATGGCCCAGTGAAGTGGGATTTGCTGCGAAATCACAAGCTGTAGCTGACTCCTCCCGGTCTGTGACCTTGACAGAGTTATTCCATCTCCCGGCTGCAGAACAGAGTACATTCTTTGTTTCTGGTCCTGTTCTGACTGGGCCAAGGGCTACTGCATGAGTGATTTCCTGCTTGATCTRGGCAAAGGCTTGTTGCTGTTCAGGGCCCCAAWGGAARTCACTCTTTTTGCGGGTAACTAAGTAGAGAGGGCTTACAATCTGACTGTATTCAGGAATATGCATTCTCTAAAAGCCTATGGCACCTAGGAAMGTTTGTRTTTTCTTCTTGTTGGTTGGCGGAGACATGGCTGTGATTTTATTGATGACCTCGGTGGGAATCTGACGTCGTCCATCTTGCTACTTTACTCCTAGGAACTGGATCTTTCAAGTAGGTCCCTTGACTTTGTTCTTCTTGATGGCGAAACTGACATCCAGGAGAATCTGGGTGATTTTCTTTCTTCTTTCAAACATTTCTGCTGCCATGTTCCCCCACACAATGATGTCGTCGATGTAYTGCAGATGTTCTGGAGTATCACTCTTTTCCAGTGTAGTCTGGACTAGCCCATGGCAGATGSTAGGACTGTKSTTCTACCTCTGGGGCAGTCGGTTCTAGGTGTATTGCACGCCCCTCTAGGTGAAGGCAAACTGAGGCCTGCACTTTGCTGTTAAAGGAATGGAGAAAAATGTATTGGCAATGTCGATAGCGGCATACTATTTTGCTGTTTTGGACTCCAGCTCATACTGGAGCTCCAACATGTGTGGCACAGCAGCGCTCAACGGTGSAGTCACTTCATTCAAGGCACGATAGTCCACACTCAGTCTTCATTCTTCTTCAGATTTGCGCACAGGCCAAATGGGACTGTTGAAGGGTGAGTGGATTTTGTTGACTACCCCTTGGCTCTCCAGCTTACGGATCATCTTGTGGATGGGAATCACAGCATTTTGAGTTGTCCGGTACTGTCGGCGATGCACTGTCGAAGTGGCAATTGGTACTCGTTGTTCTTCTCTTTTTAGAAGGCTTACTGTAGATGGGTTTTCTGATAGTCCAGGCAAAGTATTCAATAGCTTAATGCCCTCTGTCTCTACAGTAGCTATCTCAAATGCTTACCTGAGTCTTTTTGGGTTTTTGAAATACTTACTTCGGAGGAAGTCTATGCCTAGAATGCATGGGGCCTCTGGGCCAGTCACAATGGGATGTCTTTCCCAGTCTCTTCCAGTCAGGCTCACCTCAGCTTCCACCAGGGTTAAATTCTGTGATTCCCCTGTCACGCCAGCAATAGAGACACGTTCTGCCCCCACATATCGTGATGGGAGTAGTGTGCATTGCGCACTAGTGTCAACTAAGGTTTCATGTTTTTGTGGTTCTGATGTGCCAGGTTAACGAATCCACACAGTCCAAAAAACACGGTTATCCCTAGCCTCTACCTGGCTAGAGGCAGGGCCCCTCTAGTCTTTGTTAGAAGTTACTTCCTTTCTGGTGGAACTTCCTTTTTGGGTCTTGCTGTCCTTTAATTCACGCACTCGTTGTGCCAGAGCAGCGGTAGGTCGTCCACGCCACTTCCTCATGTTTTTTCTACAATSACACAAGAASAACTACAGCTCACCTTGTGAGGTGTACGCTTTCTCTCTAGGTGGGAAACGTCTGCATCTGGTAAGAGAACTTCTGGTCTGTACCGCTGAGATTTGGAAAAGGTCCTCTTTAATCTCCTTGAGTTCCTTGAAATTACACTTTATCTTATCTTTCATTTTCTTGTGATTCTCCTCCATCTTATCTTCCACTTTCTTGTAATTTTCCTTCATCTCATCTCCCATTTTCTGCAGACGTGTTTTCACAGCTGAAATTCTTGCGTGTGTTGGGCCGTGCATGGCATCYTCATATGCTCGGAGCCTCTTCGACATATCATGCACAGTCCCATCCGGCTCCATCGCTGTTAAAGCAGAAGAGTATTTTTGTGGCTCAAGTCGTACGAGTCTTAGTTACATCACTGGTGTAACTCTTATCAAGTCTGGGTTCTTAATTCCAACTCTTGGGTGTTTTATGAAGATAATCTCTATCACTGCCAGTTCTCTCAAGCGTTGAATTGCTTGTTCCATGGTCTTCCATGGGGTTTGCTGCAAATAGAGATCATCTTGGCACTGGTATTTTTGTCTCACACTTTCCAAGAGACGCATCCAGRGACTGTGAGGGTCAGGCGGCACTGCTAGTTCCTGATCAATAGCCGGATCACATGACAAGGATCCCAAATGCCTTGCTTCAGTGCCATCCAAAATTGTAGTCTAGCCTGTGGCGTCTTAAATACGGACTAACTAACTTAATATAGATTCATCAGACCGTCGGGTGTAATCCTTTCTTAGGCTACGAAGGTCCTTCAGAGGCATGGACTCAATAATGATTTCTGGTTCTGAGCCAATTGCTGGCTTTGAGGGCCCTTCCCCCGCGTCATTATCATCATCCTTCACTGGGCGATCAGTTTTGGTTTTGTGCTTTTTTCTCGTGACAGGAGTAACTGTCGTTGGCTTAGGCCCTGCGTCTGGTTTGGCTACAGCCTGAGTAACTGGGGTATCTGCTGATTTATCTGCCTGCCCCTCTGCCTTTATTTCCACACCTGGGTCAGGTGTCTCATCAGCCCCTTTGGACATCTCAGGTGTGATTTTAGAGGAGTAAAACATATAGAGTAAACTTACAAAATTAAGCACCATGAAAACCAGGAAACCAGTGTCTTTAGCATTCAGAGGAAACTACATTCTCRAAAGGTGACGTATCAAATTTAAAAGGAAAGAAGGAAATGAAAGGCTGGGAAACTCTATCTCCTTCTACTTCTCCAACAAACTGAGTGCAATTTCTGAAAAACCCCCAGACCGGGCAACTGAGACTAGGATGCATAATCAACAAACTATACACATCTTGCATAACTCCCAGTACCTCTATGAACTTTCTGTAAATCAGTATCACCAAGCAAAGAAACATAGCAAACCGGATTCGTGCCTCTGCTTTATAAAAACTGCATGCCACGGACAAAATTGGGGCTATCTGTGGGTAATCAAACAGGCCTAAAGACCAGAAAGGCATTACTGCCTCAAATAGGTCTAGAGAACAGAGAAACATTAGTATCTTAAACCACATGGTGACTACTTTACCCCAATACACAGTAATTAAAACCAAATTGTAATCAGCACAGCTTTTTTCACTTTCCCGGCCAATGCACCAAATATGTTTGTCACGGTCTGGACAAACTTAGGAGGAAGACTCGAAGAGCTTCCTCTGCAAAACATAGGGTTCAAAACTCCCTTCCCTTCCCCTTAAGAATTTCTCAGAGGAAAGTGAAAAAACCCTGTTTATTTAGCAAAACCCAGCTGCTGGGGGGGGTGCACACAGGCACCAGGGGAAGGGAAAAGAAATAAAAATGAATAATGTTAGATAATAAACCTCTCGTGAGGAGGATAACCTGAATGAATCAAAGTCCTGAGTCCTTGACAGGTGTGGTCGTCTGCTCTGTCTCTAGCTAGCTGCTTGAGTACAGAGTAGGCCCTGTCCAGGCCCGGGGGGTGTAGGCCCCGGAGAGATGGTATGTAGAACAGAGCCCACTTGTCTGTTGTACAGTTCCAAAGGAAGAAGAAAAAGAAAATACAGTCCCAGGAAAAGAAACTCTTCTTCCCTTGCCTCAAGCAGAGGAGGGAAAAAACCAAAAGCAATTTTTAACTCCGTCTGAATATCCCTCAGCTGAGTAAAAAAACCAGGCAAAAGCTCACAAGAAAAAGGTGTGAAAAACGAGGTTCACTTCTCCTGTTAGGATTGAAAAGTTTAATAAAGGACAATAAGGGACAAAGATAAAGCAAAATTCACAGTGCTGGGTGCTTTGGCGCTCAGCCAAGAGCACACCTGCTACTTCGGGGACACCCTTTACATACACAGCAGCCTATCACATATTCATAAGCAATTAGGCATATTCAAAACTTGTATGTATATTCACGAACTAGCTTGCATGTTCCAGGAACTGTTTAGTACGGCTCCTCTTTGGGTCCACCTTTTTAGAGCATACGCATTTTTGGCTGTGGTTTTAGTCCGTTTTTATTATCAATTCCGGAGTGGGCTTTGGTCCATGGTTTCTGCAGACAGTAGTTGCTGGTAGTTGGCATGTCAGTAGCAAGGGTCCTCAGCACACGTTGGTTGGATGTTATCCAGCCAAGCAGACAGCTCACAAGCATAGCTATTTCACTATTACGGCTAAGTTTTAGGTTAAATGACAGAAATAAAGGTTTTAGTTATTGTTACGAAACTACATCTTCGTAACAAAGCTACATTATACATATAGTATCTATTTGTAACAAAGCATCTATTTGTAGAAAGCCACTATTATAATTTCTATTACAAAAGCTACTTTAACATCACTCATTTTAACATTTGCAGAAAGCCAATATTATAGCATCTATCTATCACAAAGGTAAAGGTAAAAAAAGTGTCCTTTYGCCTCCAAATATAGAAAGCAACTGCCGAGATGTTCTCTCCTCAGAACCATAACATAGCGAGCTGATAAAGGTGAAAGAATGTAAATATCCTTTGAAGAAAACCAAAACATAGCYCCTGGCTTCTCAAGCCAACTTAAAGACGCAGAGTTAATACTTTTCATTAAGCAGACGATTGGGATATATAGCATCATAAAGTCACTCTAGGACACACTGCTATCCATAAGTATATAGTTTTATTTTTCTGAGGTGCAGATGATTGCATTTGTTTCCAAGATAAGCATGATAATTTACCAGTATGACCCTTTTTGTGTTCAGTTTTCAAGTACAGACTTGATGGCATTGGCTGCTCCTGATTCCCAACTGAAAGCTGGTTGTTGACTGTGGGTTGTCATATTGAAGGTTCCTGTATGCTACAATACAATTGTGTAGTACAGCAGAGTGTTCATCTGTTCTTACATAGTCATTTTAGGCAGTAAATATTCCTTCTGGCCTGATAAATACTATTTCTTCTGCATGGTTTGTGTTTCCTCGCAAGATCCTGTCTGCTTTCAGTGACTGAATAGCAAAGCTTTGTTGATAATTTCTTTTGTCATTTTTGCCCTGGTTCTTTCAATTTTTACTCACAATAGTCTTTGTTAATATACATGTAGATCATTTTCTCAGCAGGCTGATTCCTTTCTCTTCCTTCTCTAATGCAAATTATTATGTTTTCCCACAAATAAGTCTCTTATCCCTTGATATTTTGTTAATCACTTTGAGGTAGCCTCTCAGTTGTTTTCATTGGTTTTTTTTCAGTTGTTTGTTTTGGGTTTGTTTTTAAAAGCTTCACRTATTAAAGGTCTAATTCTGCTCCCAGTGATGCTTTTGCACATTCTTCCTTTGACTATAATGGTGGGGTAAACCCTGAACCTTCAGCATCTGTACTGCTAAAATGTGTGTTTTTTTCATATGGRCCTAAATGCAGGTTGTACTTAAGAGTTGTCTATAGATATATAAGGCATAAAGGCATAAAAACAAGGCAAAGAGGGAAAAACTTGTGAGGGAGCACAAAACGAACGCCTCACTTTTCTGAAATACAAGGGAAGAGGAAATCTGCCAGAGAAACCAGAGACTAAGTAGCTGATTGTGGCACAAAACCCAACCAAGCTAACTAACCAAACCAAACCTGGCTAACCAGGCCAGACCACCCTCCCAATGATTTCTGCTCTTTGCTTCGCTGTGGAGGAGTTTGAGGACAGTTTCTGTTCCAGAACCTTTCTTGAGGGAGGAGGACTCCTTATGGAAATGAGTGTAGGAATAAATGGCAATTCTTCCCATCGACAGGTCATCAGTAGATGGAGTAGCCCGGTGGCCTGTGGTGCGATTTGTGGTGTTCCATGTGCCCCAGGTGACCTAGAAAGGAGCAGGGAGGTGGCAGGTTTCACTGGACATCCTGAGTTTTTCAGCACAGGGAAAGTGAGAGCTGACTGAAGGGCTACATRAAACAATCCAGTGCTGAGCACCTGAGTGATAAAAGTGACAGGTGAAATACAGATAAATGCAATGTGAGGTACACGGGGGTGGTGGGAGGAGTAATCCTGAGCTCCTCTTCAAGAGCAGGGTTTGGGGTAAGAAGGATTAGCTGAATTGTCCATAGTCTTCAAGAAAAAAACTGGCTCTGCCTGGGTTTAGAAAGAGGAAAGAAAGCAGAAAACATCATTATGACACTGCATGATAGTGCTTCTGCATCTTGAATATTGCATGTAGCTCTGGCCCCRTCTTCATAATGCTACAACAGAATTGGAAAAGGCTCATAAAAGTGCAGCCTGAATGACCAAATGTACTGAACAGGCTCCATAAAGGAAACAAATGGCACTCTCTCTCCTGAACAAATGCCTGAAGAGGTCTAGGAAACTGGGAGGTGAATATATCTTCCTGGTCAGCGTCCAGCAGGGACCGAATGAAACTCAAGGGCTCTGGGTGAAAACAGAGAGGTTGTTCTTCACTAAGTTGGTGATAAAACTCTGGAATACCACAAGATGTTGTAGTTGCCAGAAGTTTCCAACTGTGAAAAAACCCCAACAAACTAGCTAGTTATATTTATGGAAAAAATTCCTTCACACATTAAACAGAAATAGACTGTATGTGGTTCAGGAGGTCCCTCTAGTCCTGCTGGAGGCTGGAAAAGTGCTTCAGGGAAGGGCTAATTGATGATCTTGGAATTACCCATTCTTCCTTAGGCAGCTGCTCTTGGACATTGCAGTGACAGGCTGTTGGGCTGGATAGACTTTGTTCTTCCTTGTGCAGTTTTGTGCCAGGGACATCTTTTTTCCCTCCTGTATTTAGCGATGTTTGCTTTGAGGGGTGTGCTTGTTGAGCAGTGTTTTGCCGTATTCTGGAAGTGAACGTGACCATATCTCTATTAATGGCTTGAAATCCATGTGTCTCAAAAGACAGGAGGAAATGCCCTGGAATGGAAGAGCTAAGCCATCTCCCACGTGTGCTGTGGCTGCTGCAACCAGCCAAACAGCGAGTAAACTGTCCTTAAGGCAARGATGACCAGTAAGATTGGCTCACAGGGAGGTTTCTGTTGCWGATTTCCACGTAAAAAYGGAGATGGCAAAACTGTTTTTACCAGAAGGATGTGTAGGAAAGGCAAAAGCCAGCAAAACCCTTGGCCTGAAGGGGGTGTATGTGTGGTGCTGTACGTGGCAGAGCAGCAAGCACTGGGTCCTGGCATTGCTCTTACGCCTGAACTCTGATGTACCTTGGCAGGTTCCAAACTGTGTTTCACCTTTCTGATTCCAGTCACCTCTGCTTGGCCCCTTAAGAGAGACTGCTGCAGTACAGATGGGCAGTAGATTTTGTACTTGGAGAGGAATTACATTTCAGAATTTCTCTAAGCAGTAGTTCACTTACAGGAAAACTAAGATAGATAAATAGATATATATATACACACACATCTGTATCTATATACAGATTTCACCCCCTCTGTCCCCGACACACCCYGTGTCTTCTACAGATTTTGATTTGTGACTGTAGTTCACCAGTGCTCTTTTGTGTTATGCTTGGGTATGGATAAAAATAGATTGGAAGCAGCCTGTGCAAGCCCTCCTCTCTTAGAACGCTGGGAGAAGGCTTGACAGGACTCATGACAGTTATCACTGGCCTCCACAAGACAGCAGCTATCACAGCAGTGGAAACATAAGGCTTTCTAGGAAGTCAGCCCTTGGTGGCAGACTTTTTTCAGGTTTTTATAGCTGTTGCATGAGAGGAAAGCTGAAGTTTCCCCACAAAAAGTAATAGAATATAGGGAGAGAGCTGATTATTAATTCCACTAAWTGTGGTCTGKTTTTTTTGTTTGCTTTTTTTCTTGTTAAATTTAAGAAAAAAAAATCCCAAAGCTCTTGTATAGGGTATTTGTTAGTTGCAGTGATGTAGAATGATTTGGAGAAAGGATCAAAGTATTGAAATCTCATGCTATGAAAAAGATTTTTCAAGCAAGAGTTATGATTCAGTTATTGAATTTTTCAGAGATGCCTCTAAATGAATTAGGGTGCAAATGAGACCATATGCCAAAGTCAATAGTATGTGTTTTATTTAACAGTCAATGAGAGACACAGAGAGAGAAATAGGCAAAGAGTGAGGCGAAGAGACAGACAT